>WBNM01036070.1:80665-118319 GCA_013399055.1 Ramphastos sulfuratus | reverse complement strand
AGGTATATGACATCCACAGCTCTCCATCTACCCGTTCGGTCATGGTTTCATAGAAGGCTATCAGATTAGTCAAGCGAGAGCTCCCCTTGGTAAATCCATGTTGGCTACTCCTGACAACCCTCTTTTCTTCCACGTGGTTAGAGATGACCTCCAGTATGAGCTGCTCCATCATCTTTCCAGGAATGGAGGGGAGGCTGACTGATCTACAGATCAGTTCTTCCTGCTTTTTTTTGAGACTGAAGTGACATTGGCTTTCCTCCAGCCATCAGGCACCTCTCCTGTTCTCCATAACTGCTCAAAAATGATGGAGAGAGGCTCAGCAACAGTATCAGCCAGCTCTTTCAGTATTCATGAATCCATTGGTGCTCATGGATTTGTGTGTTTTCAGTTGGTACAAATGGTATCTAACCCAGGCCTGACAGACTAGTGGAGTTCCTCTTCTCTCCAGTTCTACTCCCTTACCTCCAGAGACTGAGGGTCCTGAGGGCAAAGAAGGCATTCAGCAACTCTGCCATCTCTGCATCCTCTGTTACCATATCCCCCATATTGTTCAGTAGCAGACNAGTCTCCCATTTTCTCTGACCTTCCTTTTGTTATTGATGTGTTTGAAAAAGCTCTTCTTGTTTTCTTTCACCTCCTTGGCAAGCCTCAGCTCCAAGAGGACCTTGGCCTTTCTTTTTACATCTCTGCATTCTCTGGCAACATTTCTATAATCCTCCCAACAGACTAGACCTTTTTTCCTCCTATTGTAAGCCTCCTTTTTCTTTTTTAATTTTTCCACAAGCTCCTTGCTTATCCATACAGGTTTTCTGCCTCCCTTACTTGATTTTTCTTTCAAGAGAATACATTTTTCTTGAGCCTGGAGGAGGTAATGTTTTAATATTAAACAGCTTTCCTGGGCCCCACTTCCTTCCAGAGCCCTAGCCCATCAGACAGAGTTTTGAGGAGGGCAAAGTTAGGCCTCTTAAAGTCCAGGATTGAAATTTTAACTCATCACTCTGCTCTTTGTCCGTTGATTCTAACATGTCATGGTCACTGCAGCCAATATTAACTCCAGCCTTAACATCTACAACCAGTCCTTCTTTGTTTGCTAATACAAAGTCTGGCATTGCACTTCTCCTTGTTGGTTCTTCAGATACCTGCAAGAGAAAGTTGTCATCAATGCACTGCAGGAACCTTTTGGACTGTTTATGCTTGGCTGTCTGATCTTTCCAAATAGTACTGGAGTGATTGAAATCACCCACAAGAACCAGGGCACTTGATCTTGAAGCTACTTCCAGCTGCCTATAGAAGGCCTCATTGACAGTATCTTCCTGGTTTGGTGGCCTATAGCAAATGCCCACAACCATATCATTCGTATTTGCATGTCCCTTGATCCATTGAAAGCTTTCAATGCTTTCAACATCTCTCCCTGGGTTAAGCTTGATGAATTCCAGTTGCTTGCTGTAAAGGGTTAACCCTCCTGGGGGGCTTGGTCTGCGTTCTGAACCTGACCCCAGGTCCTCCTGACTCCTCCCAGGGGGTGGGTCTGAACCTGACCCCAGGTGTACTGTTTAGCCCACTCCCATTTCCTGTCTGGACCCTCTATATAAACAGAGGAACTTCCTATTCCCCTCTCTCTCTCCTGGCCTGCCTGCCTGATAGCACCACCTTTGCTCATGCTGCTGCTGTCTTACCACATGACCTTTTTCTACCACATGGTGGACATCCCTTCCTGAATCTGCCTCCACCTATTGCCATCGATCTGGTCATATAACTATTTTTTGTGTCTTGTTTTTCCTTTCCCTGTACCTCTTTGTAACTCCCCTACCTTAAACACCTTTATTTATTGTTAAAGTTTTTTTTTCTTTTAACTTCCAAATCGAAGCAAGAATGTTCTCCTTCTCTCTCTACATCTAATTCCTTTCTTTCCAAAGAAAGGGAGAGGGGAAGGCATCCTATTATTATTGTATTAGTTTCTGTTAGCTATATTTTGAGTCCCCTGGGGAAGCTTAAACTCGAACCAATACACTTACTCACAGAGAGAGCAACTTCACCACCTTACCTTGTCAGTCTATCCCTCCTGAAAAGGAAGTCATCCATTGCCACATTCCAGTCATGCAAGCCTGTCCCACCACATCTATGTAATTGTGATGAGATCATAGCCCTACAGATGAATCTTGCTTACATCCCACGCTTCTGGCATTGTATACAGACACTTCAGAGACTTAGTAGAGGAGCATCTGTTACCATTGTGGGTATCATATACTCTGCCATCCCCTACGGCCTCTGGGATAGCAGTGGACCTGGTGCCCTGCCTCGCATATGTCTTGTCTTCAGAGAGCCTGGGTTTCCCCTCTTCCCCTTCAAAATTAGTTTAAAGACCTATCAACCAGCCCTGCTAGTTCTGGCCCCAAGATTCTTTTTCCTTTTAGAGACAAGCATTTCCTATCTATGGTCAGCAGGCCTGGGGGTCTGTGTTCAAAGAATCCAAAATCCTGCCCTTGGCACCAGTCCTGCAGCCAGGTATTAATCTGCTGTATTTTCATGTTCATGACCTCATTAGGCATAGCTAGTGGTGGGACAGAGGCAAATACCACTTACGCTCCTGACCCGGTCACCTCTCATCCCAGGGCTCCAAAGTCTTTCTTCATTGATCGCAAACTTCTTATTGAGATTTCATCATTGCCTACTTGGAAGACCATCAATGGGGAGTAGCTGGCTGGACGGACCAGGGTAAGAAGTTTTCTCACTAGATCCTTAACCCTGACCCCAGGGACGCAACATATGTCCCTAAGAAGTGGATCAGGTCTGCATACAGGACCCTCAACACCCTTCAAAAGTGAGGCCCCAATGACAAGCGCTCATCTTTTCTTCTTATCTGTGGATGTTTTGATAGTAGGCTTGCTCCTTCCTAGGCTTCTCTGAGTGATGTAAACCAGACAAGTTTTCACAGCTGCTGTTGGTTGCTTTCACTGGCAGAGCATTGCTTTAGGTGGAAACAGGTTCACTAAGGACAGCAAATCTATCCTTCAGGGGCACCTGAGGGGCCTCAGTGGCTATTGGAGTGCCATGTCTGCTGCACTTGGGAGGAATTTGTTTCCACTGATCTTCAGCTTCTGAGCCATCCTGCTTGGGAAGCTGGCAAGAGGGTAGGGACTTCTGTGTGGCTGATAGGACTGTTTGAGGGTCAGTAGAGTCTAATTCCACCAGTCCAGCTCCCTCTTGCAGTCCCTAATAGTCTGCAACTTTTCAACTTCCTCCTTCAGCTCAGCCACTAGACTGAGAAGGTCATTCACCTTCTCACAGTAGACACAGGTGTAGTTCCTGCAGTCTGCCATGAGAAGGGAGAGACTCTGACACTCCCCACAGCCAGGAGCCTGGACACCTGCATGTCTATTTTGGACAGGCTGGATGTTAGGAAGAAGTTCTTCACCATAAGGGTGGTGAGGCCCTGGAGCAGGTTCCCCAGGGAGGTGATGGAAGCCCCATCTCTGGAAGTGTTTAAGGCCTGGCTGAATGAGGCTCTGGACAGCCTGATCTAGCGTGAAGGGTCCCATGGCAGGGGGCTTGGAACTAGATGATCCTAGTGGTTCCGTCCAACCCTGACTTATGCTATGATGCTATGATTCTGTGACCTCTGTTTAGGTAGACACAGTTCTTTTGGGAACAGCTTTAGGCAGAGTTGCAACCACTGCTGCTCCTGCCTGCATGACCTACCTGGAGAAAACTTCAATAAACCCACATGACTTATCACCTCCCTCTCCTGACTTTGTTGGGGTGTTAAAAACCCCCTCCATGGCTGTGGGTGAAGCCAGCTGAGGGAAGGAGGGATGTGCCTCTCTGCAGAGTTTCTGCCACCTAGAAGCCACCACACTACACTGCACCAGTCCTCCAACCGGCCATGGTGACCAGAGCAGACCTGAAGCTGAGATGGCAGACACAGATCTCCCTGGTTCGAGTTGCAGGCATTTAAATCCCCCGCTGGAACTGTGGCTCTGCCTGTACCTTGCCTGTCTCCCAGGTGAGAGAAGCCAGCTCTGGGATTTGATTTTACCCGAGTTTTCTTTTGAAAGAAAACCAAGAAAAAAATGTCAAAATCATCGATTTCCACATTCTTGAGGTTTCATTTTGCACTTGGAATGAGTTTTCGTCCATTTCATTTTTGTGTCATGTTTTCTTTAGTACAACAGATTAGGTATTGCAGTGCAAAATAAAAACATTAAACTCAAAATGAGATATTATGAATAACCTCGGGTGTTTTTTACTGTTCCTTGTGAAATTTTTGTCAAATATCCATGCTTTATTCCTGGCACAGAATGAAACTCTTGTCACCAAAGCTGTACAGCCTCAGAATCATAGAATCATAGAATGGTAAGGTTGGAAGGGACCTCAAGGATCATCTAGTTCCAATCCCCTGCCATGCGCAGGGACACCTCCCACTAGTACAGGTCACTCAAGGCCTTGTCCAACCTGGCCTTGAACACCTCCAGGGAGGGAGCAGCCACAACCTCCCTGGGCAACCTGTGCCAGTGCCTCACCACCCTCACTGCAAAAAACTTCCTCCTGACATCCAGTCTAAATCTTCCCTCTGCCAGTTTAAACCCATTGCCCCTAGTCCTGTCATTGAAAGACCTTGTAAATAGTCCCTCCCCAGCCTTCCTGTAGGCCCCTTTCAGATACTGGAAGGCTACTATAAGGTCTCCTCAAAGCCTTCTCTTCTCCAGGCTGAAGAGTCCCAACTCTCTCAGTCTGTGCTCAGAGTAAGTGTACAGCTGATTTGTGATGATTGAACTTGCCTACTTCTTTCCCTGGCTAGCTCATAAGCACAGAAATTCCTGAAAATCGTTTCTTACATGTTCTTTAAGAATACTTGATCTAAAGTTCTCTAAAGCTACTAGAAACCTTTTTCCTGGCTGGACCTTAGGCTGTAGACACAGAACATCTGTATATTTCAATAGTGTTACCATCAGTATTAGTTCTTTAGTAGGTTGATAGGTGATAGATTAAGGACTCTGGATACATCTGCAGGCAGGCATTACAGGAAGGTGAGGCAAGATGAGGGCCTTTGGATCTTTATATTAACTACAAATAAAATCCAGACTTCCTAGACTGTTAAAGCAATATACAGTTGTGACTGAAGAACTTGTTGTCCTTAACTTTTTGTGACTGAAGAAGTCCTTATCATTAACTTTTGCAGTGAATTAGCAAAGATGTATTTTCCATTAGCATTTTATTGTACACCTGTATAAATTATGCTGTTGGATAGCCAATGTTTTTTAAAGCAGCATAGCTGTCAATTGCTTGTGTAATGGCAGATTTTGTGATACTATCAGATGACATAGAACTTGTTAAGTTGCATTGAAAAATATTAGAGGGAATTGCAGTGTAATTAAATGACAATAATAATGAGACCAATATTAGCTGCTGACATGAATTATGTAAAACTGAGCATTTATTATATATTTTTCCAAAAAGCCTTCATATGGCTGAAAAGACATTTCATTAAAAACCCTGCTGGTATTTCTAACAGTCAAAAAAGACTTTGACCTCTAAATTCACATTCAAATGTTTATGTCATGCCCAGAGGAGAACTTCTATGTGCAAGAAGTTCGCTAAACCTCTGAGAGGTTCTTTTAAAGACATTTTGTTAATCACAGAATCACAGAATGGTTTAGGTTGGACAGGACCTCAAAGATCATCTAGTTCCAACCCCCTGCCATAGGCAGGGACACCTCCCACTAGGCAGGTCACCCAAGGCTTCATCTAATCTAGCTTTGAACACCTTCATGGAGGGAGCAGCCACAACCTCCCTGGGCAACCCATTCCAGTGTTTCACCACTTAAATATTGTCCTTTTTTGTTATCCCTTTGTTATCCCTTTCTGGTGTTTTGTTTTGTTTTTATATCTGTATGATTAACATGTTATTTTAAAAATGCAGGCCTGACAGACTGATTAAATTCCATTCACTTCCATGTAAATGTTTTGTTGACTATCAAACACTGTCTCTTAGTGAGAACACATCTCTCCAACATGATTCAATTACTGTAATTTTCAAGCAGCCACACTATTGGTAACATGTCCGCATTCTTACATCTGAAATATCAACACCTAGTTACTGTAACAGTACAACAAAGGTCTCCTGCTGCATTTTCAACAAGCAATCTGGTTCTGCTTTCAGCTGCATCAGAGCAGCACCTCTAAGCCTAGGGTGAGAACTGAACTCATGTACGCGCTGCACATGCCTAGGAAGCCATCCTCTGCAAATCTGTTCCTGTCCTTTGGAGGAGCCATTGAGGATGCATGAACTCTGTGCACATGAAAAACTGATACATTTTGGCTTTCTGTTTTCAACAGAGGCTCTTGAGGCATTAAGCTGATGTGAAACGAAAGGTAGAAAAGGTGTTTTTACCCTCTTGTAATTAAAGGGTGGGAAATAAAGTGCGGCAGTGACTGGTAAATTTGTTAAATAGAGTAGTATTTGTAATGAAGCCTTGCAGAGACTTATTTGTGAGTTATTTCATGTCTGCAAATTATTTAGCTGTGCATGAGGACATTCAGGGAAAGTTCATGATAGCAAGTGTCTGAGCAATAAAATGCTAAAGGAGTATTTTAAAAAATGAAGTGGTGCACACACTTGAAAAACAGTGCTGATTTCACATGTAACATGATCATCACACAGCTGCTCAGAAAACTCATATATATACAGGCATTCTCGATCTCCTAGCTCACCCATTCCCAGTCTCAGAGAAGAACAAGACAAAATGACAAGGGGAGGAGGAGGGATTGGTGGGGGGGAATTATTTAAGACTTGTGCTGGAGCAACTCGATTGGAAGAGATTGGGATTTCTCACCCTGGAGGGCTGGTGATCAACGGCACAATGTCCACCTGGAGACCAGTGACAAGTGGCGTCCCTCAGGGGTCAGTGCTGGCACCAGTGCTGTTTAACATCTTTGTCAGTGACATGGACAGAGGAATCAGTGCACCCTCAGCAAGTTTGCAGATGACACCAAGCTGTGTGGCACAACTTGCTAGAGGGCAGGGATCCATCCAGAGGGACCTGGACAGGCTGGAGAGGTAAGCCCAGGCCAACCTCATGACATTCAACAAGGCCGAGTGTAAGGTCCTGCACCTGGGTAGGCACAATCCCAAGCACAACTCCAGGCTGGGTGGGGAATGGCTGAGAGCAGCCCTGAGGAAAAGGCCCTGGGGGTCTGGGGTGATGAAAAGCTCAACATGAGCCTGCAGTGTGCGCATGCAGCCCAGAGAGCAACTGTGTGCTGGGCTGCAGCAGCTCTGCTATGAGGACAGGTTGAGAGAGTTGGGGGATCTTCAGCCTGGAGAAGAGAAGGCTTTGAGGAGACCTTAGAGTAGCCTTCCAGTATCTGTAGGAGACCTACAGGAAGGCTGGGGAGGAACTATTTACAAGGTCTTGCAATGACAGGACTAGGGGCAATGGGTTTAAACTGGCAGAGGAAAGATTTAGACTAGATGTTAGGAGGAAGTTCTTTCCAGTGAGGGTGGTGAGGCACTGGGACAGGTTGCCCAGGGAGGTTGTGGCTGCTCCCTCCCTGGAGGTGTTCAAGGCCAGGTTGGACAAGGCCTTGAGTAACCTCTACTAGTGGTAGGTGTCCCTGCCTATGGCAGGTGGTTGGAATTGGATGATCCTTGAGGTCCCTTCCAACCTTACCATAACTAAGATGTATGTGACAGAAATCTCTAAAATCACAAATGGTGTGAAGCATGTTCATGAGTTCCCCTAGTACAACAGCTAAGGAAAACACGTGAGATAAGCAAGTGGGAGTACAAAGAAAGCAAAAAGGATAGTCTTTTTCCCCCTTATTTCATAAATTGCTCTTACTCATTGCTACAGCATAATGTGGGATGGAGTCAAAAACGTTTGGACAAATTTGTAGATCAATAGTCCATGAAAAAATATTAAAACACTAAAGTGTCACCTTTGGCTCAGTGGTCAGAGTTGGAAGTTGCTCTAAGGTGAGAAAGCACATGAGGAAAGCAACTCTATCAGCTTGAATTTTATGAACTGAGAGGCACCCAAGCAACTTCAGGGAAAGTGCCAAGAGATCATTAGTCAGTTCAACCCACATTAAATCTTTGATGAGCTTTGTACATATTCTTGTTAGCAAGCTCTTGCTGAAGCAATTAGGACACACTAAGTCATTTCTGAAGCAGACCTCAGAAAATGAGCACAGAGTCTGATCATAAATATTTTCTGGTTTGAAGAAGGTGTATAAGGGTATGGGTAGGATCTATTCTAAAATTAATACAGTTTATTAATTTTGATATTTAGCAATTTCACCACAGACCATAATTTTTAATAATACTAGGTTCTTTGCACAGTCATAGAAAGTATTACACAGAGGGAAATAAACAGGGAATCTAGAACACTTAAGAAATCAGTAGTAATAATATAACAAATATTAACTATTTAGGAAAGAGAATCTTGTGGCTAATATGCCGCTTGCCCTGGAGGGAGACATGAGAGGCTCCTTTCTGCTACAGCAGGAGGCACGATAGAATTCAGTTATAGAGAGGGTTAGGAATATTTACTCACAAAATATTATCTCTGGATTCCTGGGGCTAACTACAGTTTCCAGACAGTACTCAAACACTTGAAGTAAATTCTGTCAGTGTCTTAACAGCTGTTGAGAGGCTTCTAGATCTTCTCAGGCTCTAACAGGGTGCTGGGAAAGAGGTAGATGATCTCTGACCTGATCCTGGTTCCTCTTGTCACGGAGATTTGCAGAGGTGCAGGCAGGATCTCTTGCAGATGTGCAGCAAGCACGATGTCAGCGGCACTTCTCACCACGTCATGAGGCACTTGATGCCTTGTTCTGGTAAACTTGAAGCACTTAAGTTTCCAGGTAGCCTAAAACATCAAGGCTAAGCTGGTCCGCAGCATGAGACAGAGCAGAACACACTAAGGCAGAGCAGAGCAAAGCAGAGCATACTGTCCAAGCAGAGCAGTGAGGCAGGGCAGAGGGGAGCACTGCTTGGAATTTAGCTCCAATTTATATTATTTGCCTAAGTACAATGGCTCCTTTGGCCACAGATATTCACCAATCAGAATGGCATTTGCCAAAACTGACCATATGAGGTGAAACCAGGGCTTGCCTACCCTTATTTGGGCAAGACACCAACAGATGCATAAACACCTGTGAGTACCTGTTTAGCACTTTGGGAGGGGACATAACGGCCCAAGCCTTTGTTTTCCTCCTTGCTGCCCCCATCAGCAGAAGGGTGGAGCAAGCCAGAACATGTTTTAGGCTTATTGCCCTTCTGCGAGGAGGTGAAACTGTGATAACCACAAAAACATCAATGGGCACAAGAGCCACAGAGATTCTTTGTCTCCCTTGTTCTGCACCATTTCCACTGCACAACTTAACAAGGCTGGTTTCTATGTCAGTAAGAGCATTGGGACACAAGGGCTGGATATATCCTAAGTCATGTTCTCTGAAATGTAAAAAGTCATAAAATTTCAAAGTGAGAATAAAGAGAGGAAAAATTAATTCAACGTTTTTTCCTGTTTGTTTTTTTTTTTCTAAAAAGAAAAAAAGTTCAATAGGCTAATTGGAAAAATAGGATTAAACATTATGAACTAATTTCTTCCCTGGTGGTGCTATGCTTGAGCTTGTAGTATGATGATAGTGTGAGGGGAAAGAGTTAAATGACAGACAGAGAATGCATTTTCAGAGGAATAAATTATAAGGTAAAGGTTAGGTGTTCCTCTTTAGAACTGTGAAAGTGGTGATAAAATGGCAAATGAAACTCGGTGTTGATCAGCCTACAGCGATCCACATGAGAAGATAAAGTCCTAACTTCACATATCCAATAAGGTAACTAGCACTGAATGGGTGGCTATTAATAGGGGGGGGGGGGAAATGCTCTTTTGAATGGTAGTGCTTTTGTCAGATAAAAAATGTCCTTAGGTAACATTGTAAATGGAAATAAATTAAAACCTGACTATCCAAATGTTACTACTAAAGAGAGAAAAAACAAAACAGCAAAAACAAAAAACCAAATAATTGCATGTCAGGATGTTCACTCACCGGGTTACACAGGAGCACGAGGCTATTTTGGAACCAGCCTGCTCTCTGCTTATTATCTCCATCAGACATTACAAATATACTAAATACTCCAGTTTGTGTTGTTTTTGAAGGATGGTTAAACCACATGGATGGTTTAGGTGAAAACAGAAACTGCCTTCTAATCCAGGCCTTGGTTGTTTTTGGGTTTTTTTTCTTCTTTTTTTAAGTTCTCTTTCTCTGAACCTCTTTTTTCCTGAAGTTTAGTAAAACCTGAGATTCACATGCTTCTGCATTTCCTGGCTTTGACCAGTGGAGGAAACAGAAACACTGAAATGCTAGAAAATGTTATTCTTAAAATATTTCCACTCAGCCAACCAGGAAGTTCTGGAAATCTTGCAAGAAGCCTAATCCTATAGACTACGTAATCGAACAAATGGTTGCACAGGTTTGTCCAGTATTTCAGGTATTTATAGTCTTATCTGACGGGGATCATAAATATACAGAGAGCACTCTATTCATGAAAAATATTCTGCATATGCAATTGTGGTTGCCTCTGAAGAACTTAATTCCCTAATGGGAAATATGCAGTAACCTGAGCTATCGCTGAGTGCCAAACGCCAAGAGGCCATAAGAGGAGGTGGAAGGGAGGGGTGCTGGGGGTGAGTTGCCACACTGAATAGAAAGGCACAGTGAATGGAGATGTAACTCCAGTTAAGGGGGACCCTCTGCTTACTGTAGAATGGCAGGGAGAGCAAGATACAGGCATGGAATACATGGGGGATGGATGGATGGAGGGATGCTGCGTAGACACTCAGTAAGAGAAACAGGCAAGCAGGAACTAGAGAAGTAGCAGTCCAGAGATTGAGATAGTGTGGTGAGAAGAGCATAACCAAGTGTATGTATGAGTTAACAAGTCTGTACATGTTGTTTAGAAGAAAGCAGAAGAGACAGGTGGCTGAGGAAGGGGAGATACGGAGGAAAGAGGATTAGACCAAGAGATTTAACAGCACTGACAATGCTGCAACATTCTCAGGGTATGTCACTCTACAAAGCTATGCCATGAGGTGGGCAATAGTCAGGTAATAAGCCTACAGTGAATGAACTGTCAAAAGTAAATGTGATTTACTCTGAAGTGTGATAGACACAAACAAGTCAGAATGGAGTTACCTATCCTGTAGAAAGAAAGCAATGGGAAGGGGAAGACAAAAAAAAAAAAAAAAAAAAAAAAAAAAGACACAAGTTTACTTTCAATATTCCACTTCCAGATGCTGCTTCTTAAGTACATTTGGCTCCTCTCCTTCCTGGAACTGGCTCTTAAGAGTTATCCAAGGAGAGGAAAACAGCTAAAGAAGAGATGTGTATTACAGAAAAGCTAGTGCATGGATTAGTGGAGTTATCTAGTAGTTGAAGGCTCATACTAATTTACAAAATGGCACATAAACTGCTTAGGTGTTTTGTGATTTACACTTTAAGCTTCATCATATCTTGATTGCTGACAGCATGAGCGTGAGTCTAAAGTAAGACAGGGAACAGTTCAGGCATGATTAAGATTTTAAAGGTGAGTTTGGTTAATGCCAAACTTGATATAGCAAATGTTGATATAGCAAATGTTTTCTGTGTTGTGAAACATCATGGTAAGTTTTAGACAATGTTTTATGGGACAGCATATGGAATTTGTTTCTGAAATAGCATGCAGGCTGCTTTTGTTTTTGCTATGACACAAGTAAAACATGAGAAAATGAAAGCACTCTGAAACCCAGAGCATTCCATATCATTCACCAGATTATATTTTTAAGACTTCTTAGCATGTACTAGAACAAAAATGTACCTTGTCAGCGATAAGTCTCATGGATTGTGCAAGAAATTAATTTTAGGATGACTGTATATAAGCACACTGTCCCCCAGTACCTCATGTAATGACTAGGAAGCAGGGAAAGGAGGAATTGTTAGTTGTGTTTAAATAGCAATAAGGGAGTTTGAAAGTTCTGTGGGCTACCCAAACAGGAGTAGTAAATGCGGCTAGCAGCATAAACTCATCAAACTCCTTACAAAAAGTCACCTTCCCCTGCCATTGCTCTGCTTCTTGGCTCGCTCAGCCCTGACTCAGAAGCAGAGAACTTTTTCTCTAGAATTACAGGCTATCTGAGACCATTTCTCTTTAGAGCCACTTACTTTCTTTTCTGCTGCATCTGAGATGCCTTTTACTTTCAGGAGGTCTTTGCAGGTATCTTGAGTCAGGTTATCACATCTTCTCTATGGGGAAAATATCATCTGATGAGAGACTAATAATGATAAACTATGTGATAATCTGATTCAAGGCCTTCCGGAAATGAAAGGCAGCACAGCCCAGACAGCAACCATTTTTGGACTGCAGCAAGAGCAGCATGGCCAGCAAGGCAAGGGAGAGGATTCTACCCCTTTGCTCTGCTCTCCTCAGACCCCACCTGCAGTCCTGTGTGCAGTGCTGGAGCCCCCAACACAAGAAGGACATGCAAGTGTTGGAGCCAGTCCAGAGAATGCCACAAAGATGCTCAGAGGGCTGCAGCAGCTGTGCTCTGAGGACAGGCTGAGAGAGTTGGGGCTCTGCAGCCTGGAGAAGAGAAGGTTTCCAGGAGACCTTGGAGTGGCCTTCTGGTATCTGAAGAAGGCTACAGGAGGGCTGAGGAGGGACTGTTGACAAGGTCTTGTAATGACGGAACGAGGAGGAATGGGTTTAAAGTGGCAGAAGGGAGATTGAAACAGGATGTTAGGAAGAAGTTGTTTGCAGTGAGGGTGGTGAGACACTGGCACAGGTTGCCCAGGGAGGGTGTGGCTGCTCCCTCCCTGGAGGTGTTCAAGGCCAGATTGGATGAGGCCTTGAGCGACCTGTTCTAGTGGGAGGTGTCCCTGCCTAAGGCAAGGGGTTGGAACTGGATGATCTTTGAGGTCCCTTCTAATCTTAACCATTCTATGATTCCACATCAGTCCTTAATCATCCCTGTGTGTATTTTGCCATCAGCACAGCAGTACAGTCTTTATGAACAGCAACGTAAGATCAAGTCACTTCTTAGCTGGATTGCGACAGACTGAATTCTGAAAAGTTATCTTATGATAAATTGTTAGATCTAGACTCTTTTCCTTCCCACTCCCCACTTCATGGCTCATACTGGCTACTTCCAAACTACTTAAATCAGCGGGACAACCACAGAACGTGCCCCTTGCCAAAACTTCAGGCTCAAAATATCCAACAATTGCGTTCAGAGATGTTCTGTTAAACAGTATGGTTGTACACAATGAAGATCCCTAAACACAGGTAAATGTGAATTAAACACTGTGCAGCTGCTTTGAACAGTAAAGCGAGTAAGAGTTTCTCTCCTGTGTTTGTTAAATGTTATATTAGTTCCAAAGCTTTCTTTAAAGAGCTGTGCTCTCTCCAAAGGGAAAGTTTGAAAAATTACTATTTATGGTATTAATAATTAAATTAAATACTACATACAAATGGGAGTAGTAACTGCAATTCCTGTCATAATAAGTTCACAGATCTTCAATAGGGGTATTTTTTAAAAATACAAACAAAAATTATTGTTTCTTGTTCAAAATAAAGATTTTAAACAAGGAAGTAGTTATTTAAGGCAAAATATTTTGGGAGAGCTTTTGCAAGGGATGACAAATGTAGGAAGCTATGAAGGGTATGACAAATTATGAGCCATATTTATGTTTTTACTGCTCAGAAATATGGTATTGCAAAGTTCCTTCACATTTACAAAATGTTATCTAAAGTTAGAGAGTCTACACATATTTTGAGCAGGTGAAATGGAGAGAGATATAATAAAGGGAAAACAGAACTATTGCCAGTTAGAAGCAATTAGCCATCTATCAGCATGTAAATAGATTATCCCTATGTATCAACTAACTGTGCCACAAATCATTACTCGCTTTTATGCTCAAAGTAGAAGCGTGTCATGACCCTGACCAGCATTTCAGGCACCCACTGCACGCACAGAGGTAGTACCAAAAAGAGAGAAGGCAATGATAGTGGGCAGTCAACGGGGTACAGTATAGGCAATGTGAAAAAATTAGGGTGGAGGATTAAGAAGGGATTTATCAGACTCTGACAGCAAGGACTGGAATGACTGGAATTTGATACGGGGGAGGAGGACTTTGGTGAAGAGATTTAAACCAAAGATTCCAACCTGTGAGAAAGATTTCCCTTGTGAGAACTGTTGTGCGATGCAGCAGTGATTCGACTGTCACGGGGACCAAAGAAGGTTGCGGTGGATGGTAGAGCAAGTGATGATTTAGACCTTTTGATGTGAGGTTTGATCAGAAAGAGATTTTAGCTATGGTCTGGAGGCAGCTGTGGCAGAATTGTAATGCAGCTTGGATGCATGATTGGAGAGGAAGTCAGGGATGATCCTCAAATTGTAAGTCTCAGTTTTAGTGAAAATGGTGGCACAAAGAAAGTAGGAGAGTTTAAAAATGTTTAAGCAAAGATGAGAGGCTTGTTGTTTGTTGCAGACCAGCTAAGACAGGGTTTTGTGTGGATGGAGATCAGAGAGGATGGCACCTAGTAGCAAAAATGTTTCTGAGCCAATGCCACTGAACTGTGTTTAATTACTCAGGTGGCCATGGGGAAAAGACCCTGCTAAACACAAGGAAAGAACTGGTGAATTATAATGCTATAAAAGCAAAAGGAGACATGACTTTGTGGTGGGGAAAATGTCTGAAGCTCTCCAAGGATACATGGAGATACATGGAGGATACAGTGATGGGAAAAGCTCAGCAGTGAGTTTATTGATGATTTTAGCTACCAGTTTCATTTTGTACCAAAGTAAATGCCCCTGGCATGGGGCAGATCTAGCATCTTTTCCAAATCAGTAGAATTTTCCTGATTCAGCAGATAACACCAGTGGATAAGCTGATATATGTTACTGTTACCTTCACTGCTAACTCACATAAAGCTTCCTGACAACATTTTTACCAGAAATCAATGTATTCCCATTAAAAGTTTCATGAAACAGGTTTTCCTGGAGAAAAAGATAAAAGAAAAACAAAAACCAAAAGAAAAACCCCACAACCCAGACACTGAAAGCAGAGAAAACTTGCTCTGGACACACATGCTAAATGCAAGAGCTAGGATGCTTCTAGAAACTCACATCTCCTAAAAATACATTGAGTTACAAGGCACAAAATTTGGAATCCACGGATTTATCGTTCTCAATTCACATATTCAAGAGGGAAACACAATGGCACTAGCTGTCAGATGCAACTCAGAAGCACTATGATTTTAACGCCAGTGCCTGCCACTCAAGGCATTAAAAGAGTAAGTGGAGAGGAATAGCATATCCAGCTGAAGCTGCAGGCAGGACTGCCACCAAAATGTAACAAGATGATTGGTGAATGCAAATGAATCCTCACATTTGAGAGAGTGATAGAGCAACTTCTTTGAACGCTATAAAAATCTCACTTAGGCTTTTAGGCCAATAGATAAGACCACATTGTTAACTTTAAAAGACAAATTACTGCATAATTAGCCTCCTCTTTAAACCTGTTCTTAATTATTCTCAGGCATATCTTCACTTTCAAAGCTGAAAGTGAAGTGTAAGACTGAGAAGCCGGAAGATTTTAAAACTTTGCAGATATCCAAATCAGACTTGCTGATAATTGGATTTAATCTGCAGGAGGTCCCATATCTAGGAAAACTCTCATTAACTTCCCAGATAGTTAAATAAAGACTGGAGAACTAGGCCTTCCATATTAATTATTCGAAGTTGATGGGTTTGGACCAGACAATCACCTATTCGAGAGTGTGCATATGTGTAAAACTGTGCAGGGACACAGAGAGATAGAAAGAATTGCACTGCTTTTTCTTTTTTTTTCTTTTCCTAACTATAACCATTTCAGTCACTGATTACTGGTAGGCTTATTTCTTATTGTACCTCACCGATACCAGTTGGTAGCTGTCTTTGACAGTGGGCTGAAATGCACCAACATGGCATGCATACTGGGAATGGGTGGCATCGAGCAGAACAGCTTTGCCACGCAGTGACACACTTGAGCTTTGACAGAATGCTAGCCTAGTGTCAATCATCCTGTCTTTGCCAATGAAATGCACATCCTTCTGGAGGCGCCTGCAGTCGACACTAGCACCCCAAACATATCTAAAAGGTTAATGCCATGACATTTCAAAGATGACACATTGTCAAGGGCCCAGCAAAAATAGCAGAACTAGATTGTGTTCAGGAAAAGCTTGTGTGTTTTACAGGGCACGTGCACAGTGATGACCTTCCTGGAGGGGATGGGTTTGGTGCAAACACCCTTGAAGGACCTCGTTCAGGAAAATCAAGAGTCAAGAATGGATAACAGCATTAAAAGATGTGGCCAGGACCTTGAGGTTCTTTTCCCATTTCTAAAGAATAAATGTCTTTTTGCAAGAGCTCTGGGTAACAGCTGCTAGAGAAAAGAGCAAGAGCTAGAATGGCAAAGCCTTTGGGCTCTGCAAAGCCCTCTCTTTAATTACAGGGATTTACAAGCCATTTTTATGACTGTAAAATGTATGATAACTTATTTTTCTTCTGAGATAAAAATGTGTGGCACCCCCACCCATTTGGAATAATTCAGGTAAGAAGAAGTCTGCATATTTAGAAGGTTGTATTCTAGTACACATCCTCAGCACAAACAGGTGATATGTGCAGATTTTAGGAGTTCCATTGCTCCCTCCCTATCTCCATAAAACTTTCTATTTGCTTTCATTCTTTCTCCAGCTTGCTCAGTTTTCATATGTCTTATGTAGAAGGCCCCCTCTCCTGTCACCTACTTCTAACCTGACCTCAGTGAGGTGAAATGTAACACAAATATTCATATTTGATCCATTACTGTAAAGAGCAAGGGTGTTGGGAATTAGACTCAGTTGTTTTCTTTATCCCTGGCTGTTAACAAAAATCAAGTTGGAGCAGACACTCTTTTTTCATCATGATACTTCCCACTGACTAGAATTAAGTTCTGATGACTTAGTCCAGTTTCAGATCAAGCTTTATAGCCTACTTATTTAGTTGTTATTTGTATGTTCATATGTTTGCTTGCTTGTTTGTTTACATTTTGGAACTTGAATGCTGTTTGAAGACATAATAAAGTGTATAACCTAGTCACTGGGCTTAATGACAGAAGATGAAAATTAGTTTTGGAGATGAATTAGAAAACAAAGTGAAAACAAATAGAGGGCATGGCTGCAAGGCAGTTCTCACAGAATCACACAGAATCACAGAAAGATACAGGCTGGCAAAGTCCCTCAGGATCACCAAGTCCAACCTATAACCCTGCTCTACAAGATTCACCTTAAACCGTAGCCCTAAGCATCACATCCAAATGATCCTTAAACATATCCAGGTTGGAGGATTCCATCTTCCCATTTCTCATTTCTTAAAACAATGACAAGGACTTGAACAGCTATAGTGTCTGGGCCTGAGCTTCTTTCCTCTGTTGTCAGTAGCAAAACTTTTATTGACCTCAACAAAATAAGGACTAGAGACTCTATAAGCTCCTAATGTGGTCTCCTGTGAAGCTAAGGCTAAGTGCCACAGACTGTCCTTGCATTATGCACTGATCATTAACTACTTCTTTATCCCATAAATGTACTTGTTAAAATGAAAATATTCAGAAATATTTGCTTTAAGAACAAGACATAAGCACAAGCCAGATGTTCAGCCACAAAAATTACCCTCAAAATCTTAGAGCAAGAAATCAAAGCGCAGTAACTTACCCTAAAAACTTTCAGCATTCTCTATTGTTGAAGGAGAGAAATAGTCATCCCTAGGACAGAATCTCTTCTTCTGGTCTTGTATGATTCTCATCCTAGGAGGTGCTTTGCCCTTTTGAGAGTGACTATCTCATCTACTTGACTGTGGAGGCATCCTGGGAAATCCACAGACTTGACACAAAATATTTAAGCAATAACATTTAGGTGAACTGAATCTTATCCTGAGCAGAAGATCCGTTATTCTGAATTTTCATCTCACGTATTCACCTCTTTCCTTGTCTTAATCACTCTCCTATAGTCTCATTTTTGCTTTCTCATAAACAATTTCTCTCCCTTCCTAGAATCTTGCCTTCTCCCTCTGTGGGACAATCTCAGCAGGAGAGATCTCCATTATTTACCAGCTAATTATCAGTTGGTTTAACTGCTTCATTAGACATGAAAACCTGGGACTTAACATCCACACAGCACATATCTATAACCGGATGTTGTGTAATCTTAACAGGGTTATTTCAGAGTGGTGACTGGCTTTGAAATGTATGTGGGATGTGTTCCTTGAAAACTGTAGATGACATAAGCATGTTTAGGATCCTACTGTTAAGACTAATGAGGAAACTCCTGTTTCCCAATCTTGCCTCAGGACCTGTGGGACCGCATGGCATTGAAAGGCAGTGGTCTTGTGCACATCCATTTCTTTGACAGAAATATTGACAAGGAGCTGTAGAGGTTGGTTGCAGTTGAGTAGCACTTTCAAGGATAATATTGGTTCATGCCTGACAAATTTGGTAGCTTTTTATGATGAAGTCACAGCAACNCTGGGGTGATGAAAAGCTCAACATGAGCCTGCAGTGTGTGCATGCAGCCCAGACAACTGTGTGCTGGGCTGCATCAAGAGCAGTGTGGGCAGCAGGGCAAGGGAGGGGATTCTGCCCCTTTACTCTGCTCTCCTCAGATCCCACCTGCAGTCCTGGGTGCAGTTCTGGAGCCCCCAACACAAGAAGGACATGCAAGTGTTTGAGCCAGTCCAGAGGCCACAAAGATGCTCAGAGGGTTGCAGCAGCTCTGCTCTGAGGACAGGCTGAGAGAGTTTGGGCTCTGCAGCCTGGAGAAGAGAAGGCTTCCAGGAGACCTTAGAGTGGCCTTCCGGTATCTGAAGGGGGCTACAGGAGGGCTGGGGAGGGACTATTGACAAGGTCTTGTCATGACAGGATGAGAAAGAATGGGTTTAAACTGGAGATTTGAACTGGGTGTTAGGAAGAAGTTCTTTGCAGTGAGGGTGGTGAGACACTGGAACAGGTTGCCCAGGGAGGTTGTGGCTGCTCCCTCCCTGGAGGTGTTCAAGGCGAGATTGGGTGAGGCCTTGAGTGACCTGTGCTAGTGGGAGGTGTCCCTGGCTATGACAAGGGGTTGGAACTGGATGATCCTTGAGGTCCCTTCCAACCTAAACCATTTTATGATTCTATGAATATTACTTGTAGAAAAGGTAAATGTCTATCCCCAGATAAAGCAAGCAGTTTCATCTAAAATAAACTCAGCTGCCAGATCCAAGCATGAAAGATCTAGTGATATTGTTGGACCTATTTAGCTTAAAGAATTTGGAAACAATATTCTAAAGCATCAGATTGTTCTCTTCTGCATACTTGCTTATAGACTGAGAGGTCTACAGAATTTAATTATAGTTCAACATGAGGCGGCTTCCAGAAGATTATTCATAAGCTTTATAGTCAATTAGATAAACTTCTACATAGTTTCAGATTGAAGGCTTCACACTAGCAGTCAATTTCTTCTGTATCATAGAATCAGTCAGGTTGGAAGAGACCTCTAAGCTCACCCAGTCCAACCTAGCACCCAGCCCTAGCCAATCAACTAGACCATGACACTAATTGCCCCTGTAATGAAAGTATTCATAATTAATAATGATATAAAANATCAGGGCCTCAGCAGGCACGGGCACAATAGCAGAGCGAAAGAGGAGTGAGAGCGAGAGAGAGCTTGTGCTACCTGCTCATCCTTTATATATTTCAGCCCGAGACTGATGGGCCTTTGGACATAGATTAGCCAATCAGGATGGCAGTTTGCCCAGTTTGCCCATATTAGGTGAAGCTGGGACTTTTCTCCTTTCCTGTGGCCATCACCCCCAGTACAGAAGGCGGAGGGGAGGGGAGCATGCCTGGGCAAACCAGGACATGTACAAGCCCACCTTGGCCTTTTTAGGCCTACCCCAACCGCCCCATCCAGGCTTTTCTTCAACACCTCCAGGGACGGCGACTCCACCCCCTCCCTGGGCAGCCAATTCTACTGCCAATTACTCTCTCTGTGAGGAACTTCCCCCTAATATCCAACCTAGACCTCCCCTGGCACAACTTGAGAATCACTGAATGTTCTAAAACTCAATTTGAGACAATTGAGGTGTTAAACTTTCTTCTTTTGTATTCACTTTTGTCTACTCTGAAGTAATCATGAGAGTTTGGTAAAGAAAATGATGTCTAGCTTTGTGCTTGTGCATGAAAAGATCTACAACTTGACATTTATTTCTTGGAGGGAAATTCTTCTGGCTGCTGGACAGTTCTTCAGGGCAAACACAGGACATCAGTCCTAAACTTCATAGGCTTAGCTTGCTGAACATACAGATCACTGATGCTCCTGTTTCAGCATTTCACTGTTTTGAGAAAAGTGGCAGAATTTAAAGTCCAAGTCATTTGCTCTGATAGCAGTATTCCCACTGTTCAAATTTGAAAGCAAGAATTCAGACAGCACAAACCCATGCTGGAAGAGCAAAAAAAAAAAAAACCCTGTTGAGCTATTCAATCAAACAGTGATTCTTTGAGAAAGCTGAGATCAACAAAATAAATAAAACAAAGTCTAAAAAGAAGTTTATTGCTGCAGAATCAGAAACAGCAAAAGTTCTCATGTAATTATAGCTTCATGTTCATTTTAACAGGGCTCCTTCTGTGCTTACAGTGGTTTGTTCTCAGACATGCTTCATAAGTCTACTGCACCTTCTTTGCAAGCACCAGAACCATCTCTGTATGAAGGAGTCATAGTTGTTTGTGCTATGAAGAATTATTTTTCCTTGGGCTGCTTATTAAATAGAGATATATTCTAAATTATTAACTGTAAAAACTGTTACTGAAGGAATAGACACCTTATGAAGGAAGATATATCTTACACATCAGGACTTGGAACCGTGTAAGCTCCCCTTCGTGGCCGTGAAGTAGTTGTAGCCTGAGAAGACTCTTTGAAGCTTACTAGGCCCTGAAATACTTGGAAGATTAACTTGGCGGTGGCTGAAAAACTGAATACTTACATATGTTCAGTCTTCCAGATGATAGTCTATAGACAGACCCTTTAGTGTGCCTTGTTTATGCCGCGTTTTGGTCTGCAGCATGCAAGGAATCTTTTCAGCTTAGCGGTGAATTTTAACTTTGAGCCCCAGCACAAGGAAGAGAATGCAGCTGCTTTTATTAGTACAAACTGTGTAGTTGGACAAATGTAATGGCATAAAAATAGCATGCTGCTAACTTGCTTTTAAAAGGAGACTTGAAAGAGTCTGTATACGGCATGAATATTACGTGGCGCAAGCATTTCCTTTGAAGAGATGAAGAAAACATTGTTGTGCTTAGTATTTTCATCTGTCTATTAACCATCCCAAATGTAGCCCTTTTCAAATATCTGGGATTGCAAGCTTTTTACACAAGGAGTTCCTTTTAAAATTGCTCGGGCTCATAAAAGGTTGCCTAATTCCACAGACTACAAGTCAGCTAATTTGTAACACGCCTTTGCATTAGTCTTAATGAATACTGTTTTCCTACAGTCTTCATAACAATTATTTTCCACCTATGCAAAGCAGAGGTATGCACATTACAGCCACTCACTTGGAGTGATACAGCATGCTAAATGCGTTGCAAGGTCAAATCCAGCACAAACTTCATTTCTCCTTCCCATTAATATTTTTAGAAGGAGTCTTCAAACTTGTAGGTGGTGACTCAATGGGATTTGATACGAAGATGTGACACCTCATCTTAAATTCCTTAGCCACATTTCTTAAGTTGACAGGAATGTCAGGAAGTGTGCCTGATAAGGCTTGCTGTCCTCTCCGAGCTGACTAATCATACATGAAGTCTTGGCGAGAGATAACCAGGTTACAGTAGAGCCAAAATGACATCACATCAACTCAATTTCATATCCTGTAGACACCAATGCCTATCACCACTCCAGGTTGCTAACATCCTTGACACACAAATGGTATTTTCAGTCTCCAATGTCCCCCTTTTACCCTGTGTCTGTCACTCTGGGGTAAATCAGGAACAAATTTGTCACTAAATGTAGAGAACCATTAACTCACGGGCACTTTGTCATCTCAAGCATAATTTTCTGTGCACAGCTTGCCCATCCCTGAACTCTAGCTATTTGCATAGCAGTTTGCTATATGAATTTATGACGGAGGATAGTGCTGAACTTGTTAAAATTCCATGTGAATCTCAGCACGGAAAATGGACCGGTGCTTTAAATCTTGGAGAGTTGTTCACATCAATAATGAATTTCAAATAATTTATTCACTTCAAGTGTAAGTGGTTGGCATACAGTCCTTACAGCTGGTTTGTTGAGATAATTGATTTCCATATAGTTTAAAGATGGGGAAAAGAAACATATGACAACTGCAGCAGGTTTCGAGGCAATTGTGAATGCCATATCACTTTAATTATAGCTCCATCTTTAGCTGACATGGGCTCTGTCCTATTGAAATTAAAATATCCCAGTGACTTGAAATGTAACAGTGATGAATTTTTTATGTTTTTCTACCTACCTTGTACGCTAGCTTAGGGCACTGTTACAAGTACACTTCTAGCTTTTTTCAGCGGGTAGTTAACATGACATGCAAGACTGGTCTGTATGACACAGATAACTCAAGGGAATAACAACAAAGTAAATGAGATGCATTAGTATCTGGATGTGAACTGGGGGATATAAGTTCCCAGAACTTCTTGTTTAATTTATAGAATTGATTTTTTTTCCCCCCCCCATGCATAAGATTTCAAAATTATAATCATATTCAGGAAATGAGATGTTCCCACTTCAGGTACTATTATCAATATGTACAAGGTAATCATTAACCAGACGTACTACTCAGCAGTGCCTATAATATGTAAACAAGCTGACTGAGATGATAAAAGAACTTTTACTTAAAATTAGTTATACTGACCACGGAGACAGTGAGAAAACTGAAAGATTGTTTGGTTTGGGTTTGATTTTTTTTCCTCTTTTTTTTCCCCTTTTTTTTTCTTTTTTTTTTTTTTTTTAATGACGAACTGTATGCACAAAGCATAATGAAACAAGCAGTGTAATAAAAAAATTGGGTTGTAGCTAACACCACAGCATATGAAATACCCCCCATCATATAAGGTCTAAGCTGGCTGATCCTGCATGTAAACATTTAAAAGGAGACAGTCTGCACTTTCACATTTTCACATCTAGGTCATGCAGAATGAGTAGAGAACCAGGACTACTAGAAACCCTAAACTTCACACTTTTCTTTCCACTAAAAAGTGTATCACATTGATTGTAAGTTCTTACTCCATTCCTAGGTTTCACAGTGTACAAAAGGAATTAATAGATAGGTTCTCTAGTAAAATTTTATGTAGTCAGTGGCCCAATTGCCTGTTTTGTTGTTTCTGCTTCACATGATGTAACTTCTCTGATTCCAAACAGTCCCACACTTACGTTCCAGTATTACAGTAATTCCTGTGGGAAGAGGCCACAGTTTTGCTTCAGGTTAAAAGGACATTTATAAGAATGCTTCGAGGAGACCTTATAGTAGCCTTCCAGTATCTGAAGGGGGCCTACAGGAAGGCTGGGGAGGGACTATTTACAAAGTCTTGCAATGACAGGACTAGGGGCAATGGGTTTGAACTGGCAGAGGGTAGATTTAGACCGGATGTTAGGAGGAAGTTCTTTACAGTGAGGGTGGTGAGGCACTGGAACAGGTTGCCCAGGGAGGTTGTGGCTGCTCCCTCCCTGGAGGTGTTCAAGGCCAGGTTGGATGAGGCCTTGAGTGACCTGTACTAGTGGGAGGTGTCCCTGCCTATGGCGGGGGTTGGAACTAGATGATCCTTGAGGTCCCTTACAAGCTTACCATTCTATGATTCTATGATTCTATATCCTTCCAGTATCTAAGCTGCAATAAATGAGACTAAACCCATTTGTAAAATAAGTTATAAATTGTAATGATGAAATAAGGTCTTCAGTGATCCAGCTTGACATAGACAGCATGACTTTTTTTACCATTACCTCAATTTTTTTATAGTTATGTACAAAGCTTTATTTTGATACTGCTCATGAGCAGAGGGTTTCTCAGCATTGTGCCTCCCATCTTCAAAGATCTCTTAGGGAGTTAACTGTCAATGATTGGCTGGATGGTCACATGCAGAGAACTGGGATCAAGGGCACAATGTCTACCTGGAGACCAGTGACAAGTGGCGTCCCTCAGGGGTCAGTGCTGGCACCAGTGCTGTGTAACATATTTGCCAGTGATATCNATGGGTTCAAAGTGGC
The DNA here is from genome assembly GCA_013399055.1 of Ramphastos sulfuratus. Taxonomy (NCBI): domain Eukaryota; kingdom Metazoa; phylum Chordata; class Aves; order Piciformes; family Ramphastidae; genus Ramphastos; species Ramphastos sulfuratus. The sequence goes on along the minus strand of WBNM01036070.1, from coordinate 94,006 downwards.
AGAGGGGAGATTGAAACAGGATGTTAGGAAGAAGTTCTTTGCAGTGAGAGTGGTGAGACACTGGCACAGGCTGCCCAGGGAGGTTGTGGCTGCTCCCTCCCTGGAGGTGTTCAATGTCAGGCTGGATGAGACCTTGAGCGACTGAGGTGTCCCTTCCTATGGCAGGGGGTTGGAACTGGATGAGTTTTGAGGTCCCTTCCAACCTAAACCATTCTGTGATTCTATGATTCTAACTTGGCACAAAAATACCCAGCAAAAAATATTCAGTAGACTCCACAATCGTAAGCAAGTTCACAAGAGAGACGCAGAGGAAGAACAATGTAGAGGCTTGATTTTAGCACTGAATATAGCTGTTTGGAGCTGATTGTACCACTGACAACACCACTTAAAAAAAAAAAATATATATATATATATATAAATCTTATATTCCTAAGATTCACTGATAGTCACCAAAGGAATGATTTGGGATCTATAATCATATCATGACTTGCTCCCTGTTTATGGCTCAGATATGTAGCTTTGATTCTAAGCTTGTGTGTGTGCTTTTGACACTGTCTCCCATGACATCCTAGCAAGCAAGCTCAGAAAAAGTGGGATGGAAGAGCAGGTAGTGAGATGGGTTGGGAACTGGTCACGAGATAGAGGGCAAAGAGTGATGATCAATGGTGTCAGGTCCAGCTGGAGAGCTGTAACCAGTGGAGTCCCCCAGGGATCAGTACTGGGTCCGGTGCTTTTCAACATCTTCATCAATGACAGTGATGAGGGCACAGACAGAGAGACAGACAGAGTCTGCTCACCAAGTCTGCTGATGACACCAAACTGGGAGGCTTGGCTGATACAGCTGAAGGCTGTGCAGCCATCCAGTGAGACCTGGACAGACTGGAGAGCTGGGCACAGAGGAACCAAATGAGGTTCAACAAGGACAAGTGGAGAGTCCTGCACATGGGGAGGAATAATAAACTGCACCAGTACAGGTTGGGAGGTGATCTGCTGGAGAGCAGCCCTGTGGAGAGGGACCTGGGAGTGCTGGTGGACACCAAGCTATCCATGGGACAGCAATGTGCCCTGGTGGCCAAGAAGCCCAGTGGGATCCTGGGGTGCATTAAGAAGAGTGTGTCCAGCAGATTGAGGGAGGTTCTCCTCCACCTCTACTCTGCCCTAGCGAGACCTCATCTTGAGTACAGCCATCAGTTTTGGGCTTCCCAGTTTAAGAGGGATTTGCTGGAGAGGGTCCAGCAGAGGGCTACGAGGATGATGAGGGAACTGGAGCACTGCCTGATGAGGAGAGGCTGAGGGACCTGGGGCTGCTTAGTCTGGAGAAGAGAAGACTGAGAGAAGATTTAAGAAATGTTTATAAATACCTGAGGGCTGGGGGTCAGGAGGATGGGGGGCCAGGCTCTGCTCACTTGCTCCCTGGGATAGGACAAGGAGCAATGGATGGAAACTGCAGCACAGGAGGTTCCACCCCACACAAGGGGGAACTTATTTACTGTAAGGGTCCCAGAGCACTGGCACAGGCTCCCCAGAGAGGTTGTGGAGGCTCCTTCTCTGGAGCCTTTCAAGGCCTGTCTAGATGTGTTCCTGTGTGACCTGAGCTAGATTGTATGGTCCTGCTCTGGCTGGGGGGATTGGACTTGATGATCTCTTTGGGTTCTTTCCAACCCCTGACATTCTGTAAGTTTGTAATCCTGTGATCCTGTGTGCATAAGGAACACGTATTCATAATTTGGGGCTAGAGCATGGAAAGAATCTTGTATTGATAAGCCCCATTGTTGAGGTACACCAAAATTGTCTTAGCTGTCTTGGTGGACAGCACCAAGGGGTATTAGAATGAGTACCAAGATTCAGATAATTGAAGCGCCTCATTGCCATACAGGTACAGTAACATTAGAAAGAGTGGAGATGACTAAAGCACATAAAGCAGAGGCTTTGTTCAGAAGGAACACTCCCTAGCATTTGTTTCTAAAATCCAAAGGCAAACATAGATTGCACAAGGAATTATGGTTGTTGATTTTGTTTGCAAGTGGCTTCTGAAACATATCAAAGAGTGGAAGTCAGCTGGAAACTATAACAGAGAAATCACCATGCGGAGTACCACCTAGACCTCCTACCTGAGAACAAAGCTGCACAAATACTCTTTCACTGTTAAATATAGTCTCAGGTCTTGTTGATATGCCTGAGATGGCTTGTTGTGGGCAAGCAGGAATTCTGCCAATGGAGATAAGGTAGCCAAATGTGAAATGTGCTAGAAATAAAGGAAATAGTCTGCAAAAGCACTGTGCCATGGGGTCTAACCTTCTGTAACTCTGAATCCAGTCGGGTGACCAAGGCAGGCTGATAAATAGATACCAACAATTTTTTTTGTGTGTCACACTTTTATTAAATATTCCAGATTGCATCATTGCCTCCCACACTAGTAAATTAACTGGAATACTAAATGGATACCTGTAGAGTGATACTTTTCTTTTTACTCATTGACAGTAATTGGTAACACCCTGCTTCCTCCCCTCAGCCTACACAGCAAGAGGAAGAGAGAGTTGGAAGATAGAATTTCTCAATCCCCATTGACAGATGCTTACATAATTATCTTTTGACTTCAGAGATTATGTTATCTATCTAAGCAGTTAGCACCTTTAGTGGCTTTTGGGATGGATGTTTGTTATGTCTCTGAGTTTTTACTTTTCATCCTCAGCCATGCTCACTTTCAAATAAAAAAATCTCAGGGCTATATTTTTTTTTTCAAATATCTTAAAACGGCATTTCCTGTGTGCCATTTTTGTGTAAGTGTTGCTCCTATATCTAAGAAGAAATAGGCTATTACCTGGGTATTTTAACGCCTATATGGAATACAAGGAATCACACATCAATTTTCCCCTGCTACTAAGAACTGACAAAAAGTGAGGCATTGACAGGATTTGGTCCCACTTGAAGTTAGTGGAAAAACTTTCATTGACTGGTATGATTCAGGCTCCAATCTTTCAGCTCTTCTTCTTGGTTAAGTGGTATTAAGAAAACAACTGGTTACATTAGTTTCTTTCATTGCTGAAGGCTACCCTGGTGCCACGTGCCATGAGGAGAGGCTACAATAGCAGCAGAGATGCTGGCAACAAGGCAAAGTTTGTAGGACTGTTTTGAAAGGCACAGATGTTGACAAGAGAATGACCTTTTGGGCACTGAAATCTCACCCTGAATTTCCCTTAGTTTTAGCTGAGGTTTTTTTTCACCATTTTTTAACTCAGCACTTGGTTCAGACCCATTGTCCTATCTAGGTGACATGTTACTGCCCATAGTCTTTCATCCAAGCGTTTCTGCACACAGATGGATGTCAGCTAATCTTACTACTAAATCTTACTATTTCCTTCCCATTTCTAGCCAGGTAGTGATGTTTAGCTATTCTGACTTGCGGAGAGAGTAGGCATGTTTGAATCAGTGTGTTGCACAAAGGATGTTTTGACAAATTCACACATATTAAAATTTATTAGCAGTCTCCATCGCTAATGGCATAGATTGAGAGTGACAGTGGGAGGGGGAAAAAAAAAAGAAAATAAAAAGGGAAAACTCTCCTCAGTGACAAGAGGGGAAGAGAAGCTCTGGTAGTGTGCTGGTTTGAGGCTAATTGGAATATTTTAATGAGAGAAATTAGATTATTGGCTGTGAAAAGACAATATAGTGATGTCAAAATTACCCATCCACTCTGCTGGGACATACAGAAGCAAAGACACAAACATAGATAAGTCAGTCTCTGCCTGGCTTTTGCCACAGTAACTCTTCTGCCTGACCCTCCACATTTTCCCAACTAATCATTCTGCTTCTAATACTCCTTGCTGACCTTTCCAGCTCACCTTGCACATAAGAGAAATTCTGAGATAAGGGTGGAGGTGGTGGAAAGAAGGTGGAAGGGTGGTTGAAAGCCCCTCCTGGGCACTGACTGCTGGGAGGGGTCTTTTATTTCTGTATTACTTTTAACTTGTACGTTACTGTATATAGCTGTAACTATCTGTAATATATTGTATATATGTGCTTGTAAAATTGTCCTAAGCTGTGAATATAAAGCTTCATTCTCTAACTTCCAGTCAGCTGGGTTTAGTCTGGGTGAATCACTGAGGGGGGCTGGGGGCATTGGGGGGTGTGGTGCGTGTGACATCCAGAACCAGCCACAGCTAGACATCTTGAGATGAGTATCTTCTCCATACATCTTGTCTAGGTCACCAGGTGGTTCCAACACAATACTTTCCCTACAACAACTACATAGTTTTGGTCAGAACTTGCTCAAACTCTCTACTGTTTGTTCCCATTTACAGTGTAACCTTTGAGCAAGGGCAGGTGCTGCGTGGCAGGCTCAGGGAGCCTTCATGCCAGTGCACAGCCTCCACAGTGTCAAAATAGTGATTTATTCTTTTCAATCCCATGCAGCAGAAAATCCAGACTCCTCTGTATGTTCACAGGCTCACAGGATGTCAGGGTTGGAAAGTACCCAAGGAGATCATCGAGCCCAACCCCCCCCTGCCAGAGCAGGACCATACCATCTAGCTCAGGTCACACAGGAATACATTCAGACAGGCCTTAAAAGTCTCCAGAGGAGATTCCACAACCTCTCTGGGGTGCCAGTGCTCTGTGACCCTTACAGTAAAGAAGTTCCCCCTTGTGTGGGGTGGAACCTTCTGTGCTGCATCTTCCATCCATTGCTCCTTGTCCTATCCCAGGGAGCAAGTGAGCAGAGCCTGCCCCTCTCATCCTGACCCCCAGCCCTCAATTTATTATTTCTCCCCAGGTGCAGGACTCTCCACTTGTCCTTGTTGAACCTCATTTGGTTCCTCTGTGCCCAGCTCTCCAGTCTGTCCAGGTCTCACTGGATGGCTGCACAGCCTTCGGCTGTATCAGCCAAGCCTCCCAGTTTGGTGTCATCAGCAGACTTGGTGAGCAGACTCTGTCTGTCTCTCTGTCTGTGCCCTCATCAATGTCATTGATGAAGGTGTTGAACAGCACCAGACCCAGCACTGATCCCTGGGGGATTCCACTAGTTACAGCTCTCCAGCTGGACCTGGCACTGTTGATCACCACTCTTTGAACTCTCTTCGAAGTGTTGCTTCCCTGTTGTAGACAGTTCTGTTCGCCAAAACGTAGATGGCATTTGAAAGTAGAAAGAAACCATCGCTTGTGACCATTTGTACAGCTGTATGTTCTTATTATAAATGACAGTAAATTTATCAACAAATGCATTAGTGCTCTTGAAGTGCTTGATTAACTAGTGTGAAAGATGCATTAATAAATCCTACACAGTATGTAATGGAATGTTGCCTGATGTTTAAAATTACAGCATATAAATGCAGAACCATTTTTCATGTTAAACCTTTGCCTTTTCTTTTGCTCAGATGTTGTGCAGGAATTTCCTGAATCTTCTCTGTGCCAAGGTGTAAAACACTGTGTGGAGACTCTCCCCTACAGGCTAGGGTACACACGCTTAAGTGGTTTGTATTACAGAAACTCCTGGATACAAAATAAACAACTATGAACAAGGGCATTTCACTTATCCAGATATTGAAATAACCATTTCACAAGCTGTAGTGCTGGACAGGGTAACACAAGAAAGCAGACACTTGACATGTAATCCCTGCATTTCCTCTTTTCATCTGAAATTCTGCTTATGTAGAAAATCATACAGATGAACAATGGCATCATATTTCTTGTCTTCTCCTTCTGAATGCATTCAACAGAACAATATCAATTTAAAAGAATGGCTTTTACCCACACATTTAATTTGGTATAAAATAAAAAATAGAATTACCATGAGAAAAAAGAAAAAAAAAAGAAAAAGAAAACTAGCTTAGACCTTTTCACTTTTGCTCTTCAATGTCCTTTGCTTCTGACATTGCATGTCAGTGGTCATACATAATCTTCTGCCCAGACTATGCTTCTGCTCCATGCCATCTGCAGAAGTGGACTGAAGCAACCTGCTTGCCCCTAGTGACTTTGAGTACCAAGTCTCCGACAGAAAGCTTGATCCACATTGCGATCTTTGTCCAAAACACTTCTTACTGACTGAAATTTTTTTTGTTTATTAAATTTGTGTCTGCTGTCTCCTGTTTAAATAAACAAAATAGAAAAAGAAAAAAAACCCAAACAAACAAACATGCAGGTGCTATGTTTGGTATCTATGTGTGATCAAGAGGCCTTGACTTATTTGTTCTCTTGTTTGCGNTGTGGTCTAACCAGTGCAGAGTACAGGGGAAGAATGACCTCCCTGCTCCTGCTGGCCACACTATTCCTCAGAGGGCTGGAGCTGCTCTGCTGTGAGGAGAGACTGAAAGAGTTGGGGCTATTCAGTCTGGAGAAGAGAAGGCTCCCAGGTGACTTTATTGTGGCCTTCCAGTATCTGAAGGGGGCCTACAAAAAAGCTGGGGAGGGACTTTTTAGGCTGTCAGGTAGTGACAGGACTAGGGGGAATGGAGCAAAGCTGGAGGTGAGGAAGATTCACACTGGGGGTAAGGAGGAAGTTCTTCAGCATGAGAGTGGTGAGAGCCTGGAATGGGTTGCCCAGGGAGATGGTTGAGGCCACATCCCTGGAGGGGTTTAAGGCCAGGCTGGATGAGGCTCTGGGCAGCCTGATCTAGGGTAGGGTGTCCCTGCCCATGACAGGGGGCTTGGAACTGGATGATCCTTGTGATCCTCTTCCAATCCTGACTGATTCTATGATTCTGTATATCTAAATTATTTATTATTCATAGACCTTTGTAAACATTGGCCACACACACTATTGGTATGTGTGCAGCTCTGCATCTGCAGTGATGGATTCTGACCACTCTTTCAGAAACATTTCATAGTCACTCCATTCTGGAGACAGCATCTTGCTGCTTAAGGAACACATTTAAGATCCTGACTCCATATTCAGTCAATTCTTTATATCAATTGACTTCAGAGTAATAATTAGGAATTTTAATCTCCACATAGGCGTACGGGTTGTAACAATGGGGTTTATGAAGCTGTTTTGAGCTGAACCTGTGACACTCATACTAGGGGTACAAACACCACCAAATAACCACTTGTACACAGAAACAAAATACCTGCTTCTTTATGTCTTCTTTTTACTTGTTCTGATCATAAAATATCAATATCCTGCTGTAGTCTTCAATCAGTATGAAATGCATTTTGTTGATAAATGAGTATTTTGGTTTCCTACATTGGATTATAATGAATAAAGAGCAACAGCTAAGCACAGAAATATTAATTTTCACTTTATCTTTCAGTTCCAACAAGTTATTCCAAATTACTTATTAACTGTGGAATAATACTGAAATTAAAATGAGACACCTTGTCAATATTGCGTGCATTGAAAATTATAACAACCTTTGCTGTGAAATGTTTCTTGGTTTTTAAACACAGAGTCCTCCAGGGAGTGCTACAAATCCACACAAAATCACTGCATCCTCAATGTTGCATTTGGAGCATTGGTTTAGACAATATATGTGTAAAAACTCCTGTAGGCAAACAGCTCTCTAGTGACCGTACATCTGCAAGGGCTCAAGGATGTAAATTATTCCAGCATGAGTCTAGAATAAACTGTGCTCAAACTCTAGATCTGCTTGATCTACACAACAGCAATGAAAAAATAGTTATGTTTGAGAGTTAGAGAGCAAGAGCTTATTTAACCATCTTGCATACATGTGTGTAATTTTACATTGATTTTTTTTTTCCCAAGTAGCAGCAAACCAGCAAAAGAAAGAGGTCTTGTGAAAGAAGGACATGAAGTGAAGTGAGGCTGGCCTGGTACAGCAGGTTTCCTGAGCTACATCAGAGCCAAAGGTAAAACAATTGCCTTCTTTTCAGGAAAAAAAAAAAAAAAAAAAAAAAACAAATCAAGCTTTTTCCTCTCACAACATCCTACTTAGCTCAGATCCCTTAAAGCTGTGCTGTATCCCCTGCAAAGATAAAAGCACTGTATTTTCTCTTCTAGTTTATATCTCACAGCCTATCAGAAAGACTATTCAGATTGGATTACCAAAAAAAGAAAAAAAAAAAAAATCCACAATACTCTGTCTTCAGGAAACCAGAGCAACTATACAGTGGTTCATCATCTGCTACTATTATACAGCCAGATATTGCATCTTAATGCTGTATTCAATAGCTGTGGCAGGGCTTGCTTTCCATAAATTTACTGGGTCTTTTCTGACTTATCTTTAAGCCTTTGCAACATCTAATGCCAATGAGACTCACACTTTGGCTACTCAGTCTGTGACAGAATCACTCTCTCTCTCATTTGGCTTGTTCCCCAGTAATTTCTTGTGTACTACTTGCTGTAACATTATAAAAAATAGTTAATAATCTTTCATGCCTTCTCTATGTCTCCTGAAGAAGTAACACCCCATGTTAGCCCTTAGTCATTTTTCATCCACTCAAAAGCCTTATTCTATTTTAACAGTCCTCACTCAGAAGCTATTCGCTGCAGCTCACCTTTCTTTCTGCTTTTCAGTGTATTTTTCTAGGTTTACTCACATTGGTTTTGATCACAGGCAGAGAAGTTTGTGATTTTTTTCTCTAGAATTATCCTAGGAATTCTTTTTATGGCTGCTGAGCACTGGGCAGGCTCTTCAAGTTGTATTTCCCAAGTTGAAATAGCTGATTTAGTGCTCATCACCATGTAGATGCATTCGTTTTCCCTACCTACATTGTCATTACCTCAGGCCTTCATTCTTTTAAATGTCATTTTTTATGCCAGCATTTTTTTTTCTTGTTTTAAAACCTCATGTATTTAACATACTTAGTTTGTCCAGTCTCATCAGGGAACTTTGCAGGATTCAAGATTCTCAGCAAATGAAAAAATTTGTGAGATGCAGATGTGTGGTGGTGGAGAAAGCGGAAAAGGTAATTTCTGCGATGTGGCCTGTTACTTTTACCATTCTTAAAACCATTCGTCAAGCCCTGAGTCAAATAATACATAATGGTACATTGTTATTTAATCTCCACATTGAAGTATTTTTCAGTTATCTTCACTAGACTTTATTTTTACATTCACAGATGTCTTACTCCTCCAGTGACACTGAAACCAACAGGGATATTTTGTACAGTGAGATATTTTAACATCTTTGTCAGCAACAAGGACAGAGGAATCGAGTGCAGCCTCAGCAAGTTTGCAGATGCCACCAAGCTCTGGGGCACAGACGACTTGCTAGAGGGCAGGGATCCATCCAGAGGGACCTGGACAGGCTGCAGAGGTGAGCCCAGGCCAACCTCATGACATTCAACAAGGCCAAGTGTAAGGTCCTGCACCTGGATCAGTGCAATCCCAAGCACACCTCCAGGCTGGGTGGAGAATNAGGTGCCTTCCAACCTGAACCATTCTATGATTCTATATTCTTTCACCAAATAAACATTCTCTGTGAGAAAGAGTGATGGCCTGGAGATACTGGGCACAGTGAGGCAATCTGCATAAGCGGGGACAGCATGGGGGAGTGAAGGTTCCGCAATCAACTGCTGCAGTGACAATAACTGAATGAGTCAGCTGTTGTGTGTTAGAAGTGGTCACGGTGGTAATGACCACACCTTGTGGCCATGCTTCTCTCCTCTTGCTAAGGATTGTTTTCTATTGGGTGACCTCTTCTTCATGGTAGTTAGGTTACTCCTCCTCTTGCAATACTTTCACACAAACATTCTTTGTCCCAAACAACATCGTATTTTTGCCAGAGGGTGTTCATGGTTATGGATTCTCCAATGCATCCCTAATTAATTTTGCCAAAGCCACCCACCTTCTGCCATCTGCCAAGTGGCAAGAGGAAAGAATGTGGCTGCAGACAGCTAGACATTTTGAAGGACAGAAGAACATGTGAGGTGAGAAGGATATGGAGACAAATTCACATACGACTTCATAATAGCTTCATTTAGATGATAGCTTATGAATCATAATGGACCATTGTATCTATAGTATATAAACTAGGGAGTTAAAAATCCACAGATAAGAAACTGAGTCAATATTATGAAGCAAGAGGTGCTGAAGCACTATTTGGTCTAATATATCAAGGACAAGAGTAATACAGTTCCTGTAGTGGTTTTTTGGTTTTTTTTTAATGAGCAAGTCCTTACAAACAATGGCCATAGTTGATACTTCCAAGAACAAATGCGTATTATCTTTTACCTTAACTGCTTCCACATTTCCACGTGCTTGCAGTTGTTTATCCTAACAGTGGAAACAAAACCAAATACCTAACATATAAAGAAATGGCTTGACGTCTCTTCCATAGGCCACATCCTGTTTGCATACTCCAAAGAGTGGAGAATTTCAGTTTAGTAGAACTTCAGCTAAAGTATTAATCATGTCTTCACAACTGAACATGAATTACAAGAAAACATTTAAGTGTCCATGGAAACTTTTCTTTCAAGTGTGCAATCCCTAAATATTTGGGTTTACATTATGATCCTTCAGTTATGATTTATTGGACTATCTCACATTTGCCTCTTTGTTTATTTTGTAAAAGTACACTTGTCTAGCACACATTTTTATGCCAGCCTTGCTTTGCATTTTTACAGTCTGCTAATTAAACCATTTTAACTAATTTGTTTGCATTTTGTATGAGCAAGTTGGGCTTTTGGATTGACTAATGTAATTGCAGCCAGTTTCTGCCAAATACAAATTACTCTTTCTAGTGTGAGCTAGAGAGAAAAGTAAATATTTAATAGCCATCAATACCCTTGCAGCATTTTAGAGTGTGCTTTTTTCCTACGGAAATTTTAAATAATTTCTTCAGTGCTTGATTGCACTTTAATGTTAAGAAATTATTTTTTAATCTTTTTTAAAATAATAATGAATTAGACATTTTAGTGTCTCCATAAGGGTTTTGTTTCTGTGCACTTTGCAGTTTTAAATTCCAAGCTTTAAGATCTGGTACTTTCACATTCAAAGTTTACTTGTGTAGCTTTTTATGTATTGAATACTTTCTCCTAAAACCATTTTCCTGGAATGTACTTGGGGTTTAATGTTTCCAAGTGGATGAAGCCAAGTCTAACAGCAATGTTAAATTGCAAGATTTCTGCCTGCTTTCTCTTTTTTTTATTCTTTTTCATAGGAGCATAGAAGACAGAGCTGGCTGCCAAACATCAACACTGTTGCTATCTGTCTTTTGAACAGCTGATCTTAAATTTTTCATCACAGCAGAAGTGGACAAAAAGGCATAGGCATAGGTAGAGATAAAGCTCCTCAGTTTTCAGCCTTGATTTCCAGGATACTTGCTACAGTGCAGATTAAGAATACCACCTGCTTGCCAGCACAAGGCAGCTCTCCTCCTTCTTCACACCTCCTTTCTGCCATCACCTGCACAGAGGAGGGGGGTAATGTTTGCCTCACCTGAAGGTCTGCCTCNTCACAGTATTATATGTAGACACACTTCTCAGATCAGGGATAGCATAAATGGGATGAAAAGTGTTGCTTCCTGACAAAATTTTATGATGGTGGCCTTCATTGTGGCTTACCCACCTGCACGGGGTCAGGGTATTTTTCCATAAGTTTCTTAGCCAGTGGCCTAAAGAGTGGGGCTGCTGCTGGTCTCTGTCTCCCAGTGAATGTGATATTAAACCATGGAAGGCAGAATGGTTTGAGCAGGAGTGGTGGATATTGGTTAACCTGGTGCTGGAGTTACCTTACTGAGTTTCTAATCACAGGCTCACAGGATGTCAGGGATTGGAAGGGATCCAAAGAGATCATCAAGTCCAACCCCGCTGCCAAAGCAGGACCAGACAATCTAGCTTAGGTCACACAGGAACACATCCAGACAGGCCTTGAAAGGCTCCAGAGAAAGAGACTCCACAACCTCTCTGGGCAGCCCGTGCCAGTGCTTTGGGACCTTTACAGTTAAGAAGTTCCCCCTTGTGTTGAGCTGGAACCTCCTGTGCTGCAGTTTCCATCCATTGCTCCTTGTCCTATCCCAGGGAGCAAGTGAGCAGAGTCTGTCCCTCTCATCCTGACCCCCAGCCCTCAGATATTTATAAACATTTATTAAATGCCCTCTCAGTCTTCTCCAGACTAAGCAGCCCCAGGTCCCTCAGCCTCTCCTCACCAGGCAGTGCTCCAGTCCCTTAATCATCCTTGTAAATCTTACCTCATTAGTCATCTTGCACAGCTGGTACCAGTTCCAGGATGCTGTGGGAAGGAAAACCTGTCCTTGCCCATCTTACCATTTCATCTGATGAAGATAAAATGATAAGAGATCAACAGGAGACAGAAATCAAAATAACTTTTAGCTGAGTCCTCGGCATGCCAGTATTCATTTTCTTTTCAGTTAGGGTGCAACTTCATGTACTATTAACCCATCCATAATTATTAATTAATAAGGTGAATACAAAATCACTGCTAAGTGACAACAGAGGTCCATGCCACCATCAGGTTCTGAATTTCATAACCAGAAAACCCAAATTCCTTCTCTCTGTCCCATTCCTACTGCATTAAATGTGACACAGATCACGAAAAAAAGTTTTCAGCGAATGCTCTATCACTTGCCCTCACTGTCTTTGCAATACCCCATCATGCATTAAGAACTGGTGCATTTCAAAAGGTAGTACACATTTTGTTTCTAGCATATGTGTGGCCTAGATGGATGGGGAAGTGTGCTGATTCGAGGCTAATTGGAATATTTTAATGAGAAAATTTAGATTATAGGCTGTGGAAAGCAAAAAATGGTGACGTCTACTTCACTCATAGGTTTGCAGACTTTGGGATAAGGGAGCGAGGTGGAAAGAAGGTAGAAGCGTGGTTGGAAGCCCCTCCTGGGCACTCTGATTTCTGAGAGGGGTATTGTGTTTTTGTATTACTTTGAACTTGTCTATTTCTGTATATAGGTGTAAATATTTTGTAATATATTGCAAATATAGAATAGAATCATAGAATCACCCAGGTTGGAAGAGACCTCCAAGCTCATCCAGCCCAACCTATCACCCAGCCCTAGCCAATCAACTAGACCATGGCACTAAGCGCCCCATCCAGACTTCTCTTCAACACCTCCAGGGATGGCGACTTCACCACCTCCCTGGGCAGCCCGTTCCAATGCCAATAACTCTTTCTGTCAAGAACTTTCTCCTAATATCCAACCTAGACCTCCTCTGGCACAGCTTGAGACTGTGTCCCCTCATTCTTTTGCTGGGTGCCTGAGAGAAGAGACCAACCCCCACATGGCTACAACCTCCTTTCAGGTAGTTGTAGACAGCAATGAGGTCTGCCCTGAGCCTCCTCTTCTCCAGGCTGCACACCCCCAGCTTCCTCAACCTCTCCTCACAGGACTGTGCTCCAGGCCCCTCACCAGCCTTGGTGCTCTTCTCTGGACACGTTCCAGTCCCTCAACATCTCTCTTAAACTGAGGGGCC
>WBNM01036070.1:54204-80623 GCA_013399055.1 Ramphastos sulfuratus | reverse complement strand
GTCCTGTCATTGCAAGACCTTGTAAATAGTCCCTCCCCAGCCTTCCTGTAGGCCCCCTTCAGATACTGGAAGGCTACTCTAAGGTCTCCTCGAAGCCTTCTCTTCTCCAGGCTGAAGAGCCCCAACTCTCTCAGCCTGTCCTCATAGCAGAGCTGCTGCAGCCCTCTGATCATCTTCATGGCCCTCCTCTGGACGTGCTCCAACACTTCCATGTCCTTCCTGTGCTGGGGGCTCCAGAACTGCACACAGTACTCCAGGTGGGGTCTGCTGAGAGCAGAGTAAAGGGGCAGAATTCCCTCCCTTGCCCTGCTGGCCACGCTGCTCTTGATGCAGCCCAGGACTTGGTTGTTGTCTGGGCTGCATGCGCACACTGCAGGCTCATGTTGAGCTTTTCATCAACCCAGACACCAAGATCCTTTTCCTCAGACATCTGTATGTCTCACAAACCTCAGGAGAAAATTTGAGCATTACTCATTGGCAGGATTTTTCTACCTGGTTAAAATCTCATTTTTTTTAATTTAACACTAAAATTTAATTCTTAAAAGCCGCAATTAACTTAACAATAGATTTAATAAAAGTAGATTTAATACCAAATTTCTGGTGTATATTTTCCATTATGGGTATGGTCGTTCCTTGGGAACAGTGTTATGTGGTCCTAATTCTTACTGAATTTCTTGAATAAGTACTTTTTGGTCCTACATACAGAGAAAAGTAGCTTTCTGCGTATCCTTATATTTGTTATCTTGCTATCAGTATTTTGGAAATAAAGAGGACAGCTTATCAAATAGATCTGAGTATGTACCCAGTATTATTCTGAGTGTGCCTCTCTGAATACATATTGAAAAGCTAGCATGATTGTGGCACCCCTGAAAGGAGGTAAAAGGATCGAGGCTTTGAAGTTGTTGCTACCATCACAGGAAGGCTGTCTAAAAGAGCTTCACAGATCATCTTTAGAAACGAGAAGGAAGTCAGGTTATTTTCTCACTTCTGACCATTCTACCATTTATCCATGCCTATATTCTCTTGCTGCTAATAGGATTACTCACATGAGTAGCACAGCAACGCTTTAGCCTTAAGCAGTTGGCCTCCCAGTGATACACAAGTGAGCATGTCAGCTGGTGCTTACCGTGATACAGAGAACAAATTCACCCAGAACTGGACTGGCTCTGGTTTAAGTCAATGATAACCAAAATCTGCTTTAATGATTTCAGTCACAGGGAAGTATTTTCTAAATGTGTTATGTAAAAATATATTTAAAAAAAAAAAAAAAAACCATGTAATCCTAGGAGCATGTTTTATTCTTGATTACATTTGCAAATTCAATCTCAGTTATTCCAAGGCATTTTGAATTTAAAGTAATTTTGTTGAACACTTGTCTTCTTGATTCGGGAATATTCAATAAAGGATTTCACCACAATAATTCATTTATTCACTGGATACCCTGTCTGAACAACTAAACATTTTTACAACTCCAACCCCTCTCCACAGATTCAGTCACTCTCCAAAATGCAACAGCAAGAGATAAGCAGATGTTTAAAAAAATGCATGGCACTTTCCAAATCGTTCAATAAATAAATGATGAACATAAAATGCAGATTCTTTTCACTAGCTGTACCACAGGACCATTCAGTGACTGCTCTCTGCTTATGAGCTCTTTCTTTCAAAGCCTGTGAGAACCAACCAATGTCTTTACAAGGTCAAGTCTTGGTAAAACTGTGCTGTGAAACAAATCCCAGACATTTATTTGTCCTACAGCTGCAATGGCATTTCTCACAATGACCCAGCACGAGTATTTCTGCTGTGCTAGGTTGTGCTAGGGATTTCCAGAATTTCATATTTTAATGCAAAATTATTTGCTTTAAATTTTGGCTATTTCTAAGCCTAGTGTTTCCATGCCTGAAGAGCAGCTTGAATGTAAGGGATAGCGCATGAGTGTCTGTGATGGTTCNCAAACCAGCACAGTGTCCCTGTGTTGTTGTTACATTCCATCAGGAAAGTCCTGGATCCAAATGATGAACATAGAGTATGATATAGCAGTTAGTTTTTAAACATATACACCCTCTCATAAATTTGTGCTCTGCCCATGACATTTTTTTCCACTAAAGATAGACGTACTTAGAACACAAATTTCCCTGTGAATGGCAAGACAATTTGCAATCATTGTGTGAACTAGAAGAGGAAATGCCAATCATCGATTTTAGACTGTTTTGTTTATATCAGGCAGTGAATGTTTCTAGTGCTAATTAAACTCTTTTGACTATTAAAGCTGTGAAATGCTGTCCAAGAGACATTTTTGGTTCATTTTATGTCATTTGCACCTATAGTTTGGGCTTAATAGACCAAAGGGAAGGTATGTATGGAGAGAGCATATGAGGAAAAAGTGCTT
Source organism: Ramphastos sulfuratus (assembly GCA_013399055.1). Classification (NCBI taxonomy): domain Eukaryota; kingdom Metazoa; phylum Chordata; class Aves; order Piciformes; family Ramphastidae; genus Ramphastos; species Ramphastos sulfuratus. The sequence continues at coordinate 78,237 of WBNM01036070.1, read as the reverse complement.
TGATGCAAAGCAGTGATATGAAGAGTGCTAAAGAAATAAAAGATGAAGAAGAAAAAGTAGTAGTCTGGTCAGGTGTTGGTGGAAGTTTTTTCTACTTATCAGTGCTGGAAAGTGGTATTAAAATATCTGATCCTTATAGAGCTCTACATTAATGCATGACTTCTGCAGCATTTACTGTTTTGGTGTGAGTTTGCAGCTCCAAGAGTTTAGATCTACATCTGTCCACCACTTAAGTAACAGACTTTGACACAAAGCATTGCTTGTATTTCGCTAAATGCAAAAAGTTATTTGCAAAGATGAACATCACTTTAAAAGGTGATAAAGACACTGTGAACAGGAGCCAAGATTTTGAGTTGTTAACCTGTTCTGTAATGTATGAGGTATACTGAAAAACACAGGAACAACAGTTATCTTTGCAAGTAGCCTCAGATTAGCAAGGCATTTGACTCTGTCCCATACAACATCCTGGTCACCAAAATGGAGACACACAGACTGCATGGCTGGAGCACTGCTGTATAAGGAACTGGCTGGACAGTTGCAAGCAGAGAGCTGTGATCAAGGGCACAATGTCCACCTGGAGACCAATGACAAGTGGCATCTCTCAAGGGTCAGTGCTGGGACCAGTGCTGTGTAACATCTTTGTCAGCAACATGGACAGAGGAATCAGTGCAGCCTCAGCAAGTTTGCAGATGCTACCAAGCTGTGTGGCACAGTCGACTTGCTAGAGGGCAGGGATTCATCCAGAGGGACCTGGACAGGCTGCAGAGGTGGGCCCAGGCCAACCTCATGACATTCAACAAGGTCAAGTGTAAGGTCCTGCACCTGGNGATTCTATGAATCTATATTATCCGAAGTAATTTTTAATAGTCAAAACAAAGTTTAAAGGTTAAATTTTTTTTTTTTTCTTTTTTTTTTTTTTTTTTTTTTTTTTTTTAGTTTGGACTCCAAAGGATTCACTTAGAAAAGCCTAATCCTGCTCTGAGCTACACTAGGCTGAATTCAGTATTCACGAGCGCCTGGTCTCAGTTGAACTAATGTGGATTTACTGCTCAAGGACTACCAGCTCTGGCTCTTGCTTTGCTGCTTGGTTGGAAGAACAAGTTTTGTCCAGCTGCCACTTTCCCCTGGAAAGAAAATATATATATTATCTTCATGTAAATTTACCCATGGAGTTCTCAGAGCAGAGAATCTACATCAAATACTTTGAATACACTGTAGAAGTAAAAACAATATATTGAGAAAGGTGAATTTCTGTATTAAACAAACTTATTTGATGCTTAATATCTTGCAGCAAGAACATCATTCTTCCATCCAGTAGTTCTACAGTGTATTTTAATGTGATACAAATGTTGGATTACATTTTACAAGGGAAGTTTGTTAAAAACAAAATAATCAAATCCCTATTCCTGTAATAACCTCCTAAGAGCCATGCCACTGGAAAACAAAAAAACAAAAAAAAACAAAACAAAAAAAAAAAAGTCTTATCTCAAATGAAATTTCCAACTAAGATAAGTTAAGGAAACGTGTAACAATACTGTGACTCTTAGATGACCTTATGTTTTCTTACCTATTTGGTTTTCTACTATTATCAGTAATAAACCCATATGTTTAGCAAAAGCTTTAAAAAAATACCAGCCAATAAATAAGAATATTCACATTTCAATCTTTTCTTTGAGTCTCCCTCCTGGACTTCGTTCTCATTCATGCTCCCTGAGGACAGAAGATCTTCCAAGGGGTGGAAAAGTTCAGAGTTACTCCTGATGCAAATTGCAAACAGGATGCACTTGAACTCTGGAACACTGCCTCCACCTCCTCTCTGCCAGCCACATGTCCCACCAAAAGCCCATCTGCAACTGTTCCCTCCTTGCCAGTAACTGGGCTTAAAGAAAATGTACAGAATTTAGTGATAAATATATAGAAAGATTACAAACCACATCCTGCAAATTCCCTTCAGGATCTTCCCAGAAGATTATCCAAAGATGTAGCTGGGTTAACAGCAGCAAGGAGCCTTGCAGGATCCTTGACTCGCCCTTGGTCTTACCAGCTCTTTGCAATTACCTGTTCCAGTCCTGCGTCCTTCTGATTGTTCTTCCTTGGCTCCTTTCATTTCATATCCCACCTCTGTGTTGTCTTTTCAAGTGGCCCTGAGCATTTCCATTGCTCCCTAAAGGTCCTGCTCACGTTTGCTCATCCTGCTCATCCTGCTTTCCAACGCCTGTGTAATGTTAGGCCACAGGCAGCCCTCACCTCACAGTTCCCTGTGTGGTTTTCCAACAACATAGTACTATGAAGAGGCTTTTAATAATTTTTTTTTCCTCTTTTTTTCTTCCTATTGAAATTTTCTGAAGGAACTGGACAAACTTTAAGATACGATCTCATGCAAAAGGAAGGACACAGTGCTGCATAAGGCTCACAAATGAGAAATGGCAGCCTTTTTATAACACATCCAAATATTTCTGGAAAAAAAAAAAACAGCATGGTTCTTGAAATTACAACTGGTCTTATGACCTGCCCTGCAACTCAGGGTTTGAAGAGCTGCAAGACTTTTTCTCTCCTTGATCAGCCATCTCTAAAAGCACTTAGAATCATAGAATCATAGAATAGGTTAGGTTGGAAGGGACCTCAAAGCTCATCCAGTTCCAACCCCCTGCCATAGGCAGGGACATCTCCCACTAGTACAGGTTACTCAAGGCCTCATCCAACCTGGCCTTGAACACCTCCAGGGAGGTTGTGGATCACAGAATCACCAGATGTGATAAAAGACCACATTCAGTGATTCTGTGCTCCACAACCTCCCTGGACAACCTGTGTCAGTGTCTCACTACCCTCACTGCAAAGAACTTCTTCCTAACATCCAGTTTCAATCTCCCCTCTGCCACTTTAAACCCATTCCTCCTCATCTTGTCATTACAAGACCTTGCAGAATTCCGCCCCCCCCTTGCCCTGCTGGCCAAGATGCTCTTGCTGCAGCCCAGCACACAGTTGCTGTCTAGGTTGCACTCACACTGCAGGCTCATGTTGAGCTTTTCATCGCCCCAGACCCCCAGGGCCTTTTCCTCAGGGCTGCTCTCAACCGTTCTCCACCCAGCCTGCAACTGTGCTTGGCATTGCACTGACCCAGGCACAGGACCTTACACTTGACCTTGTTGAATGTCATAAGGCTGGCCTGGGCCCACCTCTCCAGCCTGTCCAGGTCCCTCTGGATGGATCCCTGCCCTTTAGCAAGCAGAGCTGCCCATGTGACCTTCTGGGTTATTTTTCCTTTTCAGCCTTTTTAAATATCCGTACAAAGAAATTCAGTTACTTGGATATGGATAGAAAATGGACCCATAAGAATGAGAACTTGGGCAACATAAATTCAATTCAAAAGTCAAGGAAATATTGATGGAAACCACTTCCGCATCTTCCTCTAGAATTACTGAATAGATTTGATTAAATATATAAACTTCACTTTGCTATTCAAGTTCGCCAAGCATGTTTTGAATAACAATTATTTTGTTAACATACTGACATGATCTAGTCAAACAAAATTAAATGTTTTTGGAGTAATAAAGTGTACAGCCTTATGTAAGTATCTTTGCTTTTTTAAAACAATGAAAAGACAGAAATTACTGCAGAAGCAAAATTACATTCCCCCAAAACCTATAAATGAATATCACTAACCACAGCTTTGCCAGAAGCATCTTATTCATTGGGGGACATAGACCAGCTGTTCCCAAAAGGCAATTCCAGGGTCAGAAAGCTCTTGGAAAAAAATATACAAAATACGCTGTTATGCTATTTATAAAATGCAACAAGTTGTCTCTAATCCATTCCTACTAAGCAGTGTAAGACCAGAAGGAAAAAAAACCATTGCTCTTAGAATAAAATTTGGCAATGAATCTCAGGGACATGAGGAAGCTTCTGAAGGGAAAAGTTTAACTTTAAGCAAGGCATTGCATTCTAACTATGACATTGTTTTCACAACACGTATGGGCTCAGATACATAAATTTATGCCAGATTTTCCAAACTGTGGGACACAAGTGATATTTCTTGCCTTGCTCAGAGCCACTGACACACTCAGTTTCAACAATACTTGATTTTCCATGTCCCCCTGCTGCTCTGGTGCACTATAGTCTGCTTTTTCAGCATTTTACTATTACATCCTTTTCATCTGCTACCTCTAAATTTTTTGATGGTGCCATATTAGGTACCTGATGCCTTGTAAGCAGTAAGGTTCAGAACTGCTGAACTTGTGCACCCATGCATCAATCTACATGCAAGAATAATCTACTTAATGAAAAGATGGCCAGGGGAAAGTGTAGTCTGTCTGTAAACTCAGGATGTGAGAGATAGCATGGGCTGTGGTTGACATCAGGAAGACCTAAAACTGCCACTGACCCATTGCATGATTCTGAGGAAACCATTTCACCTTTCTATTGTGCTTTTCTTCTCAGCTTTTGTCTCTTCAACCCACTAGCCCTTCACAGCATGATCTGTCTCTTACTATATGTGTCTCACCATGGGCGCTCAGCTGGGGCTTTCAAATTAGAACTGATTGGGAATTTTGCTACAAAATAAATGTCATTAGAAAGTGCAGCGCAGTTGCAGTGCAGTTCTGCAAATCCAGTTGTGCAGACACTCACCCAGTATGTACAAATGCACAGTCAGCTAAAGACTCTGAAGAACACATTGTTATAGGAAGTGGACCATGCCTAGGAGGAGTTGTGGAATGCACCTTGCCCTAGGATAGATGTCAAACTGGGTGAATTGTCACAGTCATCTATAATTAGGCAGATAGCAGGTCAGGAATTGGAACCTGAGTATGCTGTGGAGATGCCATGCTGTACATCTTTCTTCTTTGCTTGCATATTAAGAAAAACCTTCTAAAAGCGCTTTGGCTTGCTGCTGGAAAGAATTGGAACAACAGTGAAATCCTGGGAAGCTTCATTGGTAGGTTTACTCAGTCTCCCTCCGTTCTCCTCTGAATCCTGCAAACTGTTAACAGTGAGGTCAGATATATTTTATTTTGCAAAATACTTGCAGTCCAAAGGAGATGGACAACTTCAGAACAAAACATGAGCAGATATTTCAGAAGACTTAAAGACCAATAAATAAATAAATAAATAAAAAGGGGGAGTGGAACAAAATTATTTTCAAAAATTAAAACCAAGCTGTCCCCAGCATAAGGGAGATGGAAATATGTTGATGTGGGCAAAGGGAATAATCAGATCAGTAAAAAAGAAGAGTAAAAATAATGTTCAGTGGAGACAACAGGAAATGTAACCAGGANCCCTGCCTATGGCAGGGGGTTGGAACTAGATGATCGTTGAGGTCCCTTCCAACCTTACCATTCTATGATTCTATGATTCTGTGATTTTCAAAAGTAATACCATTTCAGATTTTAGACCATTTCTCAAATACCTTCTGTGTATTAATTCTGGAGGAATACCCTAGAAACTCTTTTAGAGAGTTTCAATTTATTTAAAACAAAATATTTGTTGTTATGAAGCACATCTCCGCTATGTACTGGCATAAATTCTTAATTCTATACAACACTGTAGCAATATCAAAATGGCAATGCTGAAGGGAAGATATGTTTTCTCCCCTTCCTAGACCCACTTCAGCTTTTCTTAATGACTGCCAGTCTAAAATGGCCTGCATTTCCACCCCAGAGAGCAGCTGAGTCATACTCAGTTCACATGGTCACTTTGCAGCTGAATATGCAGTGCCAACTATGTGGCATCTCCAAGGAGTATGCAAAATATCATTTGCTGAAATGCAGCCCTGTAAACGTATCTCCAGGGGTAATTTTTTACAGAAATTAAGAGTATAATAAATATCCTATCACTTAGGCTAATGGTTTGTACTGGATCATAGACTATTCTCTCTCCAACCTCTGTCTTCCAAACACCAGTTCTGTATGCTCAGCTATGAACCTAGAGTGAGGGTTTCAGGCTCCAGCATAATTGCATTCAAAACACAGTTTGGCATCGACATTGCCACTGTGCTCAGCTTTCAGGAAGATTAAGACCTCTTTTTCTGGGAGCTTGTTTTGCTTAAGCTCACTCCATGAGTTTCCATTCTCCAGTTGTTCACTTTAGACTCAGCCAGATCAAATAATTTTCTAGACTTGCAGAACAATATTACAGGAGGATATATGAAGAAATCAGTCAAACCCTGAAAGAAATCTCAACAAAAATACTGCATCAAAGTTACAGATTGCTAACAAAACCACTAAATTAGACTCCTTCTCAATGAAGACATTGATTTTTATAGGGCAGGATGATAAGCTTTATTACTTCCTCAATTAAAAAAAAAATCTTAAATTGTATGACTAGTAAAGAAATTTTTAAAAAACAAATATGAAGCATGGAGTCTTCTGTGGACAAAAGGTTTTCCTGTGATCCTTCTGCTGCATAAATTGAGATGAAAAAGAGAAAAGATTGAGACAAACAAGCAGTGACCTGTGAGTGAGAGTTATGCAAACGTGTAGACGAATTCAGAGATGCAGCCCTGTGACGCCAAAATATCTAGGGTAAGAAATGTTTACAGAGGGAAGTTCTGTAGATTTTCATGCAGGGAAGCAGTGGTGTTTACATCCTGCTGAAATATCGTAGCTGCAATGAAGTGGCAAAGAAGACAACTGACATGTCAGACACATGTAAATTTATCCTTATAGGGCTGACAACTTGGTATGATTGCTCTCCAAAGATAACTTCACAACTTGCTGAAGTGTGATTTAAGGATGCCCTGGAGCAGCACTAACCTGTGTAACTTTCTTGTGGGTAACTTTTTGTAAGCTAAGAGCTTTAGTTAATAGCTTGTGTAATTTTTCATCTGACCTACGGGTGTCCCATGTGGGTGGGATTTTTAAAAATGCTCAGGCCCAGATCTACAAAGAGATTTACACAGAGACAACTGCACCTATAATGTGTGTGGGGAACAGAGCAGAGACCTGGCCACAATTTAGCCTCTAATCTAGCCAGAACACAGAAGAGGGGCTGCAACACTCTGAAATGTGCACCAGGAAATCTACCCATGCGTATGTGCAAATTTGCTCTGGATTGTGGTGATACTTTAGCTCTATTCTCAAAAATTTGGAGTAAAATTAGGCACCAGCTGAGTGCTCTTGAAAAGAGCAGATTGATTTTTCTTTTCTTCCCTATTGTAACTTTGACCCTTTCTACAATATCTTTTTAGAAAGAAATATTTTAATTTCATTATCAAGTAGGCCACTTCATCAGGAAAATTGTGTGCTGTTTTCATTTCAGTGTTTTGGGGTTAAGTATTTCACATACATGCAAAATTTAAAAAATATTATAGTACTGCAATATCCAGTTTGGTTCACAGAGATGTTAGATGTGCTCAATCTGAATAAAAAAATACTATAGTACTGCAATATCGAGTTTGGTTCCCAGAGATGTTAGATGTGCTCAATCTGAAGCAGTTGATAATCTCTGTGTGCAACTTGGGCTGTAGATCTTTGAGCACATCCTCCATTCTGATGCTGGCAAAGAGCAGGGCTTGTGTCTTTATATATGTGAAACACTAGGATAAATTATTGCCTCCACAGGAAACAAGCCACAAACAGCAGTGTACATTAGAAAAAAAGTCTTTAGGGAAACTACTTTATTTCTACTTTCCCTGTCTTTCCACAAAGCCATCCCATCCTCTGTGGCATTTGGGCACCCAGAAGACAGCTCTATTTGAAAGAACCATAAACAGTCAAAGAAAATAAAGGGATGTAAAATCTGAAGTCTTGCAACACCATGCTACAAAATAACTGCCAGACTGGCAACTTCTGCAGAAAGGCTTAATGCCAACTCCAAGATGCCCTGCCCTGGCACTTCTGGAGCAGACAGCTGCCTTTCTGAAGGTCAGTGCAGTGCCAGGACATTACAAGCTAAAATCTCAGTCATGTTCTGACCCTAGTCAGAAGTTGGACTCTTCTTAGTGGGGAGAAAGTGTCTTGAAAAGAATAGAGGACCCAAGGTTCTTCAGAGTTCCTCAAAGGCTTGAGTGTAGTGGTAGCAGAACATACTCATCTTTCACTATGATAGATACTAAACCCAGTAAATATAAGACAGGGTAAGATACTAAACCCAGTAAATTTTAGTCAGAGTAAATTTCCAAGGGCTGTGAAGTGCACTGGAGAAATGTCTTTCTTTGTCCTCCAGTGCCAGTGTTATGAAAAAGACTACAAAGTTTTAGGTAAAAGCACAAAGCCTCTGCTGGCTTTCAAGGGAGTACCAACTGCAAACGAGTAGCAGTGCAAAGGCCTAAAGATATGCTTAGAATTAATCTCAAAAGCATTATAAGTTAATTTTGCTTGCACCTACATGACAGACAAAGTATGATAAAGCTACAACAGTATTTGCTGTAGTAGTATGGTCTAAAGGTAAGACAATGACTATGGGAAGAAGCAGATTTTTTTTTTTTTAGACCAAGTGTTTTAACTAGGGTGAGAAAACCTTGCAGACACAAGTCCTCCTTTCTGTACAAAAACTTTCCTCCTGATATTGAGATCTATTATTCTAGCAGAATAAGAAATGAAGAAGTTGAGATGTGCACACTGCTCCAGAGCACAATACACAGCAAACAAACAAGTCTTTTTCCTAAGACTGATGTGATTTTAAATTTAGTCACAGTGGATATATTTTGTAGACACAGTGATTTAAAGTCACATCCTTGCTGAAAGTCATCACAGAGTATCTGAGCACTTAAATCCTACAGCTGAAATGTGGGCCTTGTGGAACTGGTATGACTACAAGGTGCGCAGTCCTTCTTATAGCTTGTTTGTAATAAAGGTAAGAGTTGATACAGAGAAGAGGAAAGCAGATTCTGCCCTAAAGGACTTCCACCCAGGCTCTTGATAAGAAGTCAAGTAAGTATTTTATGCTGCATAGCACTTTAAGATTTACAACCTCTTGTCCTCACTGGTAAAGAAAATACCACTTGCACACAAGCAGCAGAAAAATCACACAAAAATAATTTCAACTACTTCCTACTTCATAGGAAGAACTAAAGTGGTGCTGCTGTCTCTCAGATAAAATGCACCATTCACTGCAGAACACATGTTCTTACTGGTTCTAGCATGTAGGTAGTAGTAAGTAGTAGTAGTAAGTAGTAGTCCTTTTGTGCTCTCTAGCTCCTAAGTGAAGGAAACTGGAGATAAGGCTTTAGGATCACAAAAATGGAAGCAGGATTCTTTATAAAGCTCTCTCATTCCAAGGAACTTAGGTATTTCCTCTGATTATTCATTGCAAATGCAGAGAAAACTAAGGAAAAGTGGCTCCAAAGTATCATCTGCAGTCAGATTCAGGGTGAACACTCAAAACCTGTTTTCTTTTACATACACATTTTGTGAGCTTGATTGTCATGGTCAAAAAGATGACTGAGGACTACTGAAAAAGGAGCAGAAACCCAAAAGCAGTGGCCCAAGTCCAGTGCAGGTACACTGTATTTCTGAGTGTGCTGGTTTGAGGCTAATTTGAATATTTTAATGAAAAAAAAATAGATTATAGGCTGTGAAAAGAAAACAATGGTGATGTCTGCGTCACTCATAGGCTTGCTGAGATGTATAAAAACAAGGACACAAACATAGGTAAGACAGTCTCTCTCTGGGAGCTGGTGTGTCTTCTGCTGTGTAACCCAACTTATCACTCTGCTTCTAACCCCCCCTGCCGATCCTCCGAACTCACCTTGCACATAAGGTAGACCTTGGGATAAGGTAGAGGGGTGGAAAGAAGGTGGAAGGGTGGTTGGGAGCCCCTCTGGGGACTCCGGTTTCTAGGAGGGGTGTTGTGTTTCTGTATTACCTTTGTGTATTTCTGTAAATATTCCTGTATATAGTGTATATATCTGCTTGTACGTTGTGCTAAGATGTAAATAGAGCTTCAGTCCTTAACTTACAGCCAGCTGAGTCTAGTCTGGGTGATTTTTCATAGCATGGCGGGGGAGGTAACTCCCAAACCATCACACTGAGGCTACCTTACCCTGTTTTGGTCCCTGATCCAAAAGAGCATAGCAGCACTATTTCCTCTCACCCCTTCATTTTCAGTTAGTGTTCATTTTAATCACAGGTGCAGTCACAGACTCTTACTGTCTATTGTTACTTTGCCCAGCATGGAGGGTTTCTCTTAGCATCCTCAGATGTAGGAGTAGTATAAATACATTCAGGGCTATAGCAATAAGGAAAGTCTTTAAAATAATATAGATCTCATCATATGTGCATATTCATATGTAAACTGAAAGACACATTAAGCATTAGCCTAAACAGAAGCAATCAAGTAACACAGCACAAGGACAGAAAGCAAATATAAAAGGAGTCAAAAGGTTTCTAGTCCGTTTATTTTTGTCCTGCTCTGACTGGTGTAACTTATAATTAGTCTCTGTCTGAAGTGGTGTGGTTCCAAAGAATGGTGGATTAAGGAGAAACTCTAGAATTTCTCTGTAACTTGACAAGTTATAACCTGAAAAGCTACACTTAGTCCATTAAAGATTTTTCACAGTGACATTTTAGTGCAGCTAGGGAAATATGCCACTTTGCCATTTATCATTTCCAGGGCATGGGCAGTGAAAAGGAGGTTGCTATGAAGAACAAAATAAAATAGATTACACATATAGAAGTGAGGTGAAGAATACTGATAAATATACACCACTGAATGTCAGCAAATGTCACTTGAGAAGCCATTTGCAGCTACCAAAACAGCCTTGGACACCAGCAAAAGTAGCAAAACAAGGCAAAACAAGTTGGGTGTACTCATTTCCACATGAATAAGCAATGAAGCTCTCTGAAGTTACACCAGAAAGTTGCTAAACTTGATAGATGAATCTTTTCCAAATTGCTCTGCCACATACTGCATATGGCTGAAATAGACTATGGATGGTTTAAGGTGAAAAAGATAATGCATTGCTGAGAACGCAACAATTTAAGTGCTTTCATTCAAGCACTTGCACTCTATTTTGTATTACAGGGACAGTTGAACAAAGGAATGATGCATCACACTGCCCTTTCTTCCATAGGGCTGATCTTATTTTTGCCTGAACTTCATTGTCAGGACTATTGCATTATTGCCGGTTCTCCTTTAAACATATTTGCTGCTCCAGCAACAAAGCTTGGAGTTATACCATTCTGGGTTTCGTAGGCAGAAACGTTGCAAATGAAAGATTTTCTGCTGAACAACTTCTCATGGAATCTATCTAGCATGCCACCTAAGTGTAAAGACCTGCGTCTCCTACGTTGCCAGCTGATTTGTAGACCTATGGCTCCATTTTGGTATAGACACATTGATCTGGAAAAAGTTTTGCTTTTGAATGATACAACACTTGAGAGACAACATCAAGATTCCTTTAGGCTTATTTTAATATGAGCTGTCTGCTCATAGCCTCCCAGACCAGTACTCTTCATTGATAATAAACAGAAGTGAAGATCTTCGACTCAGAAAAATACCTCCAAGGATAAGTAGGAGTTCTTAAAAATTCAGAAACTCTGACTGCTTTTATGTTTAATATTCCATGAGATTCCTCCTCCCAAATTCTAATTTATCTTTGCAAAATCACACAGCCTGCATCATTTTGATTTCACGAGACCATTATCCCCAGTCACCACACTCATGCAAATTTCAGATCAGTTTTGTTTTCATTAGTGAAAAGCACCGACACAGATCACATAAACGGGGTCATACAGGAACTCCTTTATTCAAAATACTCCATACATGCTGAAATACACTGATTATTGAATCTTTTCAGCCAAACTTCTTACCATATGTTTCAGAAAAGCTATAAACAACCAGCCCTAGCATGGCTTCCTAAAGCCTGGGAGTTTAAATATTTGAAGAGAACATATTTCTTGTACTTACAGATCCTGTAGATGGAGTAAGGGTGAACCTTCCTTTCTTGGGCAGGATGTTTATACAGTGAGTATTCTTTCTATGAGTCTTCACTCTATTCTTGTAAAATGAGAATTTTTTTTAAAATTATCCTTATTAGCAAAAGGGAAGCTTTTATTAAATTAAATGTAAAGCCTGGTTTAGAAATGAACAATGGAAATAAGAAAACAAAGATTAAACTGATGAGTTGAACTTTCCTGAACTACTCCTTGCACCCCTCCCTCCCACTCTTAGAAAACTGAAGTAATCTATGATGTGAAGCAGGCATTTGACAGCATCTGTCAATCTAGAAGCTCTATAGCAGTTGTGCTGCTGCTTTGGTCTTGTTTTGAATTTCTCTGTCAATTTGAATAGACAAGACAGTCTCAGCGAACTGTTCAGAAGCTGAGAATGCAAGGACCAAGTCAGGCACAACAAAGGGGAAAAGATCTATCAGTTTGTTACCTCATCTCAAATATTGGTGTCTCCAAAAGCTTCTCCTTTTGTGTAAAAGTGTGCAGTTCAGTGAAAAACACAAGAAAGCTCACTTACCCTTTATATGTGAAATTTAATATATGTTACATAATAACATGCTTAATGCTTTTTCAGAAACATGTATTACACATGTACACATTCATCTTCAAAAGAGGCAAACCCACAGTTTCTTAAAGGGTATTTGAAAAGTAGAAACGTTCGGCCAAGAGATTCTAAAGGAATTCTTGAACAAATAGGCAGCACATGAATAAATATGCTGATTTGTGACCAGCACAAAAAGAAAAGAAACTTCTAGTTAGCAGCTTGCCTAACCTAAATGAATGGTTTAGTCCTTCCTTCCTCCATTCGAAGCATGAAAGCTGCTGTCCGCATCCCAGACCTGATCTAAACTACTGAATGTGATAGGGAAGTGCCTACTGACTTTGGATCAGGCCCAGCAGCCTCCAGGCTTGATTCTGTAGGTCTGCACCAGCCCAAAGTCTATCTATGCTGCCCCATAACCAAAAATCCCTCAAATGTAGTTGTTAAGTGCAAAATATCTGAACCTCTTAATCAGATAGATCTTGTCCCTTGGAAAAATAATAGAAATTTTACCTGAATAGAGGAGTACAAGGTTTGGTTTGGTACAGCCAGCAATAATGAAGAATCATAGGGTTTTGTTATCAGGATTTTTTAATACNAAAAAAAAAAAAAAAAAAAAAAAAAAAAAAAAAAAAAAAAACCCCAAAAAAATAAAAAAACCCAGAACATATAGTTCTAAGTGGGGTAGGGGTAATTTTTTTGTCCGTATTTATTTTAATGAATAAACATTGTAATGCTAGCTAAATAGAAAATCTCATCTGTTAATACGTTCCTTTCGTTTGTAATAAATAGGAATGCTAATGACCAAAATTTGGTATTTGGTATGCATTAGCTTTGTAAGTCTTTTCTTTATAAGCTTCATTGGCATTCAATATGGCAAGCTTCCTTTGAAACATATTTATAAAATAACTACAGTATAATTAAACCAACAAAGCCATCTTTTAAGTAAGCTTAATAGCTCAAGTTTTCACTCTATAAAATTTTTATTTTAAGGAGGAAAAATAGTTATTCTTCAATTCTGCCATATATTTCATTTTGCATCTAATATTTTCTTTCCATTTGCAAACTGGCTATATATGATTCTTGACAACTGTGACTATTAATAAGTTTGCATGAAAAACATGGCTTGTACAATCTTCCACGAGAACATTCTTGTTAATGAGAGCTGAAACATATCTTGGCAAAGACAATATAGGTCATATATATGTGTACATATACATATTTTTCATAGCTAATGATGGTGTAGTTAACACACAAAAATGTATTGATAGATATGGCAGGTAATAATCAAAGTGGATGTTTAATAAATGTAGCTAAAAATATTTTAATTATATAAAAGCAATAGGTAAATAAAAGCAATTACGTTTAATTTTGCTTTCAGCTTGTGAGCATTTTCTGTAAGCTTTAATAGAGGGGAGAGCTTCTGTGGAAGGCTAATGGTAGAGTCAGTGTTAACATTATTCATTAGGGTTTCTAAGTAGCACTTATTCTGAGGCATTTTTCTGAAAGACTAAAATGTTCTTGGTAAGAGTACTTGGATCCTGATAACCCTAATTCTCTAATAATATCCTCCTCATTCAGAAAATTAAAGTTTACGGAGTCCTCTGCAGTTTGAAAATCTTTATACTATTTAGAACCATGATCATGTTTGCTAAGGACAAGCAAAAAAGTGACAGCTCGCACTATAATAAGTGAAGTGGAACCTCATAACTGTTTCTGAAACTCTGTCCTCTACAGACGCAGCAATATTGAGACTTCCATTTATGGTATGGTGAACAAAAACAGTTGACATCATTGTTATAATCTTTATTTAAAACTGTTACCAAGGTTACAAATTACCATCACTGTGTGCAACAGGTCCCTCTGAAGCAGTATCATTACAGATTAACCATAATGTGTAGGATTATAATAAAAAGCATAAGGGATTATGCACAAGCAAAAATGCTAGAAATAACACATCCACATTATAGAGTGCATTGCATTGCAAAATCTCTGGTCTCGATGCTGAAATACACAATGTGGCTTTTTGTTTAATTCGGGCATTTAGAGAGATGTTAACTGTATCCTGAAGTGGCTTTACAAATGCCAGGGAACAGAGGGGTAGGTTTTATCTCGACCTGTAAAACCACTGCTGCTGGAAATGTTCTCACGTCGTCTCCACTCTTAGCAAGGCACCTCGTTTATAGGAAAACATGCCTCCATCGTGCGAAGCGGGACTGCAGTGAAAGAAAACAGAGTTAGCGGCTGCAGGAACCGCGACCCTGCGGCCCTCGCTGACTGCGGGCCAGGAGCATAGAGACCGAGCGGGGCGGCAGAGACCGGCCTAGCCCAGCCCTTCAGAGCAGTCCTGGGTACGGGGACTGAGGGCGAGGCCTCGCCCGGTGTGACCGGATGGCTGAAGGGAAAACGGAGCTACTGGCGACCCCCGGGAAAGAGAAGCGACTGCTGAGCAGCCCGCCATGCCGCTGGCGACCCCTGGCCAGCACCTCCGTTCCCCGCTAAATCACTCTACCCCGCCCTCAACTTAATGACACAAATCCGGGCTCTTAAAGTCTTTGCGACTGATCGTACTCGCTCATTTATAAATAATGATCTCCATACAGATGCATAACAACAACATACCAGAAGTGTTTGGGGAGAAATCCGATTAATGTCTAGATCTTTTTTTTTTCCCCTCTCTCTCCCGGAGCAAAAGTCTTGCCACAGGTCAGCTGCCGCGGCTTGCCCAGACTGCGGGGTTAAAGGGAAGAAAAGGCTCCAGGGCAGACGCTTCCCCTGGGAAGCTGCCGCCGATCGGCTCGTCCCGCCGAGGTGCGTCCCGCCGCCTCCGCCGCTTGCCTGGACCCAAGGATTCGGCCGGGACGCCGGCGAGGGCGGCGGGCATATTTTTGCGGGAGGGACCCGCTGCCGTAGTTGCAACGTGAACTCTGCGGTTGGGGACGAGTTTGCCCCGGCGCCAGCACACCCGGGCAGGGGTGTGGGGTCGTTCCGCTTCCCCTGGACCGGACCGGACCAGGGTGGCGGTGACGCAGAAACGCGCTTTCCTTTCCTCTTTCGGGCAATTTAGGGAAACAAGAAAAATAAACAATCTGGCCGTTTCATGAAACCGACGGAGAAAGCTCCGAAGGGAAAGAGAGCGGGCCACATCCTTTTAGAGGAAGGACAAGGGTTCTCTGAGAAGGGAAAACAAAAGATGACAGTGGTGGCTGTAACCCCACCATGAACCAGGGACCTCCTGGCCACGCTCGGAGAGCTAACCTCCCCGGACTTCCCATTACCTCTCCATGACACTTCACTAATGCTCACACAATGGCTAACTGAGCAGTTTAAGTAAAGATATTTTAGCTTGCGCTATTGTCTCCAGACAATAGGATGCAAAGCAACATCTGGTACCGCACATAAACAGTGCCGTGCAACAGCATATGTTCGACGTCTGGAAGTTTATGTCAATAACAAGCAACCGAGGTGACTGTCGCTGCTCGGCATGAAATCTTAATAAACGGCCGTTTGCCGCGCTTTCGAAGTATGCATCTAGGATCCTTCCTCCTGGAACATCCTTTTCAGCTTGAGATTGCCCTTTAAGACGTCTTCGGACCCCATCCGCACTTCCTCAGAGTAACCCACCAGTGAAAAATACCACGGGGAGAGCCATGGCCCGGTCTAAGGACAACACTTTTTCCCTGCTGCAGCTCCCGCGGGCACGGCACGGGCGGCCGACGCTGAATGGCCAGCTTCAGGGAAGCGCTTCTTTAAAGAGGAGGCTCTAGGCTAATGAAACGAAGGGAGGTGACCATTGCAAACAGCTGTTCCTCATACATATTTCATTATACAATCAGATAATGTGTCTTACCACCTTCTCAGTTATTCACAGATAAACATTTTCAAGACGTTTTGACATCTGTCTTAGGGCCTGCTATTAATTTAGTCATCACTGTGGTTAAAAATGTATGGGGACTGCACCTCACAAAAACTTGGCTTACGAGGACGGCGTCTGTAACAGCTCACCCCGAGCAGCACATTGGGTCAAAGAAAGCCCAGGGGAAGCACAAGGTCTGAGCCTTGCAGTCCCCGGATGCCGCCCCAGGGGGTTTGTCTGCTTCAGGGTCTGTGCAGTGCCAGACACCTCCCGGAGCTCCTGGAGCCGCAGGTGGCCGGGTGAAGGGGAGGGGACGGCGCCTTCAGTCCCTGGCAATCCAGGAAACCACCCAGAAAAGTCGCGCAGTTTCGTTTGGTCTAGCTCTTGACACAAGCTCTCCACAAGCCAAGGGCGCTCCCCACCGTTACCTGGGGCCGCCCCGGAAAAGGACAGCTACCTGAAAGGGCCTGCTGGACGTCTGCTCCCTCCGCGCCCCGTGGGTCCCCGCCAGCCCTCCACCCACTGTCCCAGGTGGCCTTCTGCAGTGGCAGTGCCCGCCGGGCCGGCAATTCTGGGGGTTTCGCTCCGCGCCAGAAAGGAGTCCGCACGTCCCCGGGCGGGCTGACAGATGCGCTGGTTCCTCCTGAGAGCAAGAAAACTTCTCACAGAAAATTTGTTTCACTGCTGTTCGGGCTGGTTACAAACAGCAAAGCTTTAGGGAGTCACAGCGTCTTAAAACCGCCTCTTTTTGTCTGTCCCTTAGCAATAATCCGCTTTCTTAAAATAAGCGGCACACCAAGCCCCGAAACACACAGAGCTACTAGATGTTAAACATGAAACTTAAAAGAGAGCAAAGTCGAGAATCAAATCTCGACGACTTTCAGACATTTTATTGATTAAATTGTTCAGCACCTCTTTTCTCCCTTCCCTCCCCCAGGCTACCTCTTTTAACCAGAAAATTCACACACAAATAATAATCTGTCCGCTTCACGATCCGTACCCAGGTAAGTGGACGGAGACACTTTGCGTGATTTTCCATCCTGCATAAAAGGATCTTGATAAAGCTACTTGCTGGAGCTGCGGTCTCGCCAATGACACAGGCCTTCTGCTTTGCGGAAGGCGCAGGACCCACGCGTGAGCAAACGAGGCAGAACTGATACTTTCAACCTGGCCCAGCTCTTTTCCCCGTCCCGCAAGGGCTTGGCTGCCCACAACCCCACCCTGCCCCCACTGGCCCTGCGCGAGGGCGGCTGCAGCCCGCGGAGGATGCACAGCTCCCAAGGGTCTGGCCGGCTCCTTCTGGTGCATCCCAGCAGGTACACGAGTGCGGGTATGTTTGCTCTAAATCTTTAACCGGTGTCAACGGCCATAAATTTAATTTTAGTTGCACTATCAAGAAAAGTGCCGCACCCAGGACGTCTGGGAAGCGTGAAAGAGTCGTGACAAAAGGCAAGGGAAGATTTGGGATTATAAGAAAGGAGAAATGCTCTGGGAAATAGGACACAGGGATTCTTAGTGCTCTCTCAAAATGCTACAGGTATCTGAAGACCTTGCCTTCTTTTGAATGCCCCGTATCTACCTGGAATCCACGATTGCTAAAGTTAGAAATAGGGGAATTCAGACTGTGAATGTGCGGGAGTGAGATTTTTCCACCTCAGCAGCTTACATCGTATTTTAAAGTGAACTGTCAAAATATCCAGAACAAACCCGGCACTGGAAAATTTCCGCCAACCGCTCTTGAATAGATCCTCCACTATCAGAGCTGGTCTGTGCCCACCTGGCTCTTGACTTCAGCTCTCTGAAGTCCTTCTGTAGTTTCAACTCTGTACTTGCAACTGTGTCTCTGCGGAGCCGTCCTGCTTACTCTCCCGTCCCCGGCCTGAAGACGTCCTTCGCCCTATTGATTTGCGCTATAGCCAAACAGGGCGCAAAGACGAGAATTGTATTCGACAGATGCTGCTCACTCGTGAATAACAGGTTCAGCGCATACGGTATCTCTCGCCATTATCCTGTAAGTTAATATTGAGTAGCAATAGCTTTCTAAATATCAGAATTTGTTTATGGGGGATGCAGAGCCGTGACCTCACAGTCTGACCTTCAGAAACCGCAGACTGGAAAACAGGGCAAATAAAAAGCCCAGTATTACAAGGGAGATGTATGTGTAGCGGAGCTGGGCTGGGCTGCCTTTGTTGCGAAATCCTGAAGGGGACTTAAACTTTTAGGACGGCACCGGCCCTACGGCCCCGGAGAGCAGTGGCTCTGCTCGACTTCTCTGTGTCACCCGCCGCGATGGCAGTGTTGCTTCGTCTATTTCTGCCCGTCTGCAAAACTTGTGTTTTATTCACGGGGGGGTGGGGGAATTAAAGAGAGAAAGAGAAAGAAAAGGCAAACTAGCGCCGCTGACTAAAGCAACGCGAGCTGGGGGACCAGAAAGCTCATCAGAGGGCAGACTCATAGCTTGGGAAATCATTTTACACAAGGGTAAATGGGAGACGGAGGTAGGGGTGTGTTTTGTTGTTTTGTTGCTCGCAGTTGCAAGTAGAGTGTTGAAACCTCGCGAAGGGTGCGCGGAGGTAAGAGGGGATTGGGGAAACAAGCAGCAGGATGGAGGAAGCTGGGCGGTCTCAGGCTCTGCCCGAGGGTGCCAGGGGCCCCCTAGCAAGGCAGTGCTGAGGCACTAGGCCGGGCCGCGGTGGCATCCCACGCTCCTGTGGATCACTCCCCGCCCACCCCCTTCCCCACCGGGCGGAGAGAGGGAGGATGCTCCATAGGGTCCCAAAGCAGGGATCAGTATTACAAAGCGCATCCCCTCGCAGGGAGTGGAAACGAGGAGCGGGGAAGACTCACAAAGCACATTTTGTTTTTATGGAGCCGTCGGCAGCTTCAGTCTGAATTAACTGTATAAACCTAGACCAACTGCGAAACCGCCCTCCCCCCTCCCTAGTCCCAGCTCCCGGCATTAATATGGCGCCTACGAGCGAGAGAAGCTCTTTTCTCTATGTTTAGCAGTTGCAATGTGCTCCGTGAAGGTCACGCCAGGAGACGCGCCCTTTGGCTGCCGCACAGGGCGAGGGCGCGGGCTGGGCCGGCCGCGGGACTCGGCAACCCCAGGAGCCCCCGGAGCCCCTGTCCGCCATCCCGCAGGGGACAACAGAGCGTTCAGGACCACGGAGCAGTCTGCCATAGCCAGATGTGCCAAGGCTTGGCTTCCCCCGTCCCGTTATCTGTGTGCAAGGGAGTAGTACCCTGTTTCCTTTTCTGTCTTACTAGGAAAACAAAACCCCAAACACAGACACGTTTAAAAAAAAAAAAAAAATCCAAATCAGTCCGGGGCTGAGAGGGAGCAATTCCTCGTGGTTGTAAATTAAAAGGCTCAAAGCTCCTATTTGACTCTGTTAAGTCACAGGAGGGCTGCTCGCAGATACTTTAAAGCACCTATCTCAGTTGGTTTGGAGGTCGGAGCTCCTGTTCTTCAAAGACAGAAGCGTAGTTCAGGTGGTACACTGTCCTCGGGGCTGTGTGCAGTCTCCCTTTCTGACGGCTAAGTGCACCTACCAAGTGAAGAGAAAGAGGCAGAGCTGCTCACCACGCTGCTTAAATATTCTCTGCTTTCTTCTATCGGGGGCTAAGCAGGAAACAAGCTTCTCTAGCTGCCCGAATGGAATGAGAAAGGTGGATTTTGTATGTATTTTTTTAAAACCTATTCTTGTCATTTGCATTCCACTTGAGGAATGTGCCTGGAAAAAAATCCCCCAAACCCTACTCAACACATTTGACAATAGCCTTTTAAATCTTGTGTCTTGCTACCGCATAAGGCTCCATGATATTCCAAAGAAAATAAACCAGGTATTAGAAGAGGAATCTCTTCTTTCTAATGAATGTTTACCCTGAGGTCACTACACCCGTAAAGGTCCTCGCTGAACTTACCTTGCTCCCCTCTTTCTCTGCTAGAGACTGGGATTTCAATCACAATGCCCTCGATTTTAAAGTGCCGTGTACCATTTAAGGGCGGGGTGCAGGCAAGGTTAGAATATTATTGACTCCATGCAATATATAAGATGGATACATTTAAGACTTTTAACTTTTTGTTGCAATGACACGCTGTATTTTTATGAGATACCTATTATGCAGACAGAACCATTGTGCTGTAGCTGCCTCACAGTTGCTGGATCGTTTCTATCAGATGAAAGATTTTGAATAGTTTTCTTTCAACAATGCATCCTTTTGGTCTTGATAAAAAGAATGTAGGCATGGTATACACTTAAACAGCTCTGTCACAGAGCAAGATTAAATAGAGTATATATCGAATCCTGTCTGCGGTATAGTACACACAAGAAACAGAGTGGAGCTTCCTCCATCACTGAAGGAGACCATTAAGGTCTGGTGTCCTGGGAGCATCTTCCAGATTTCCCTTATCTGTGATATTCGCTAAGCTGTTAAAAATCTTTACAGACGGGCTTTAAAATCACCTGTTTCTCATGGGGAGACCGAGTTGGATAACGGAGTCTTTTAACAAAACCTACTGCTGGCGCTCCGGCGAAGGGCGAATTACACTCTATCTGGTCACCCATCTCGGCAGACGCCTGGACGCGGGTGTGCTGGGGAAACCCGGCAGATATGTCCCGGTCCAGGCGGCTCTTCCTTGCGCTCCTGCCCATACTGAAGAGAGGCCCCCTTGTTACACAGCCCTCAGTGCCCCCCCCCACGCTCCCCCTCCGGAGGCGGGCGGTCAGTGGTGGCGGTGGGAGCGGGGGCAGGGGGTGCAACCCGCGGGGAGCCCGCAGCTCCCCCTCCAGTGCTCACTCAAGCGACTTGACCAAAGTGCACGTGCTGAGCCCAACTTCCCTCTCCCCCTTTCCAGCTTTGTGCTCTCCGCTGATTGAGTCCCCATATTAAGCTCGAGATCCTTTCTAAGCAACTGCTAAGAAGTCAAGAGCATCCTTGCTTGCTTTCTCTCCGTGGCCTTTCATGCCCTCAATTTGTTATTCTACTGACACTTTTCTTAAAGTTAGCGCCTAGCATTGAAACATTAGCGACAAAAGCCCTGGAAAACCTCTCCCTCCTCGCCACCAAATCCTCTAATGGGTCAGTGAGTGTCGAATTTTTATTTGATTTCCAATAATCTCTAACACTTCAATACTAAACCTACCTCAGCCCACAGCCTCACCTATGGGATATTTTTCAGCTTTGCTTTGAAAAGTAGAGACGCTCAGATTTCCTTCCACGTGCACCCACTAATTTATAAATGAGTGTATACAGCTGTCTTCATGTGTATCTATGTCTCTATATCTACAGTAACGCTTTCATTCTGTGTCAAAATAACATATCCTGTCACTCCACGCCAAAAGTATGTTTATTGAATGAAGCGGCACTGCAAACTGCATCTTCTTATCAAACCTTCATTTCTGTTTTACCCTGTTGTTAAATATCTTTTCATTTCTTTTCCTATTTTAAAATACGTATTACAGTAATTGTTACTTGGAGGTCTTTTGTGTATCTATAGCTCCTTTGATCTGTATCTTTTCCTTTCTTTTAATTTTGTTATGAGAAATTACATACACATTTCTCACGAAACCCAAGGAGCATAACTTTATTAAACAAAAGCCTCCTGATCTTGAAGTTTTGCAACAAATAACAGTATTTTTTAAAGTACACGTTCCTAACCCACGTGTTTTAAATAAAGACCCATAAGTCCTCTTCACTTTACTGCGTAGATTTTGTGAAATTATTCTTGAGCTCTCTGATTTAAATAAGTTTTAGTGTGAACCAAGAATGAACATTATCCTCTAACCTGAGGTCAAGTGAAGGGTAATTTACATGACAAAGAATAATGCCCGATTTGTCCAATATGAAACAACTTCACCTTCGGCGTCATTAAGAAGAATTTAGCACTTTCAGAGCTTTGGGGGCTGGGGTTTTTTGGTAAATAGTTGGCTATGTATAGTGCAATTTCCCTTTTATAAATCACAATACAAAGGCCAACTTCTTGTGCTCTTGAATTTCGGCATTATTTTTACAGCCTTAAGAGCGATTTTGCACCTGCTGGTATTTAAACTTTAACATATTAGCTGGGGAGGACTTATCAGCCCAGCGCATTACCTCGAAAAAAAATAACGGTCTTCATTAACGGAAGAGAAGGGGACTGACGTGACCGTTTAAGACGCTGTCTCGAATCTCCTCGATCTATGCAGTGTCCGAGTGGATTATTTGGGGTCCTTATAGCAGCAGAATTACCGTTTTACTCCCCCTCCCCCCAACACACTCTATTCCAAATTTCTGCTGCTCTCCGGGTACTTTAACCCTCTCGATACCTCCTTCCCTTCTGCCTGGAGCGATGCCCTGCAGAGGGAGATTGTGAGGAGACAGGAGCACCTCAGCTGCGCTCCTTGGGCTCAGTCCCGGCGGCCTGCCGCTCCCGGCCGGGCCGCGCCCGCTGCACTTCCCTGTGAGAGCGCTTTCCCAAAAAAATCAGGTTGTACTCTGGTTACTTTTTTCTCTTCGATGGCCATTTTTGGCCCACTTAGCTCCCTCTCCTCCTCTCTGTCTCTTTCGCACACATTACAAGACCCCGTTGAGGAAGTGATCTTAATCCAAATATCACACTTACCGTCTAGAGGACACTATCTTGGAAAAGTTCTGCTCTGCTGGGTCTCAGAGTTAAGGAAACAACCGTCATTAAGAGCTCGAGGCTGGGGAGAGGGGCTGCAGGCGGGGAGCTCAGCTCTACCCGCTTGGCTTTGCGCCTCGAGGGGCCGTGGAGGACCGAGATCTTCTTCTCTGCAGGTGTCTCCCGGGACGGGGACACGCCGGGCACCGACCCCACCGCTTCTCTCGCGGACGCAGGCGTGCGTACCTCGACGCACTTCCGCGGGGGGATCCGCAGGCTCCCTGCTGCAGGAGGGGGCCCCAAGGGCAGCGCCCCGGCTCTGCCTGGCCGCCCGCCTCTTAGGGGGGGTGGTGGGTGTCGTGTGCTTATTCACGGCTACACAGGGAAAGTGGGGGCATTTCGTGTTCGCAACTGGCTCCGACTTGTAATGGTGAGATGTAGTTCAAGCAGAGCTCCTGTGTGTCATGGGCTCTTAACTGGAGCTTTGCTCAGTCATTGAGAGCAATAGAAAGTATATGGAAATCAATATATAGACAGTGTAGAGGGCAGATAATGGATTCGAGTCAGTGAGTGTTATAATCTGCATTATGGGCTTCCTATTGTTTAGACTGAGCAGAAATTTCCAAAGGGTGAAGTGATGTTTTGGGTTCTCCCCCCACACACTTCTCTACCTTCTTCTGTTTCTGGAGGGCTTTGTGTGTGTAGGGGGAGGGGGCTGTTAACTCCTCCTGTCACAATTATCAGAGTACCCCACACCCCCCCACCTTCCCGCCCGCCCCATCTGATTTTAAAGGTAGTGCTTTCACGGCGAAGCTAATGACTTTCATTTAATTGAACATGCCCCGATGTAGCGGATTGTTCTCGGAGCCCTCGCCTTTGTTGCTTTTGGGGGGAAATAAAGCTAATCAAACCTTTTGTCACAGCCAAATTTTCCCTCAGGGTCTCCCAAACGTTTGTTTGAATAATTCACCTCAAGAATTGAAAATACTAATTGATTTTAAAATGCTAGCCCGGAGGGACGGGGAGATGAGTGGGCTGGGGCGGGGGGAGCCTGGAAATTAGAGGCGAAGAGCAAATGTCTACCTGCCAACGGCGAAGCCTCCACAAGTCGCTGCCCTCGCCGGGAGCCAGGGCTGGGGCC
>WBNM01036070.1:32570-54153 GCA_013399055.1 Ramphastos sulfuratus | reverse complement strand
CCCCGCGGACTGCGGTGCCGCTGCCGGTCACAAGCTCCGTCCCCTCCCTCGGCCTCTTCTACCCCTCCCCGCCGCCAAACTGCGCCCGGTCACCTCGGTCTCGGATGCTCCGCTAAAGTGCCGACGGTGGCAGGGGTGGGCTCCGCCGGGCAGGGAGGGGATCCCGGTCCGGGCGCCTCGGCCCCATTCAGGGCAGAATTTTGATGCGATTCATTAGAAGTAACGAGTTGACATAAGGTAAATCTACATCGAGGGGGCCTTTCTTTGAGTGCATGGGGAAGCTTCATTAACCATCGCTAACAAGGCGTGCAAATGCTCTGATTGGGCAGCTTTCTTGTAACGCCAGGGCCTTAGCAGGATGCCCACCTAATGAGGGTCACTACAAGAGACTGATGAAATATTCAAATTTTCTGTCGCACCAGGAACTTTATACTAAAGGAGAAAGTTGAGGCAACTGTGCTTGTATACTTTGGAAAGGCACACTCGGGGGAGAAGACACCTAGCTCTGACATCTCCATCTCCTGGAGAAACCATGAGCTGGATGGGCGCTGCTTTTAGGTCATTTATTTGTTAAATTCGTCGGCAGATTTCCCCACGCCTTCTCTCGTTCCCCTCCACTTCCCCCTCGTCTAATTGTGTTTCGTATGGGTTTCATGCACTGATAAATAACTTGTCTGCGAGCTTCCGTGATTTTTCTTTTTCTTTCCTGGTGGTGTTTTGGGTTGGTGGTTTTTTTTGTTTGTTTGTTTGTTTGAGTTTTTTGTTGGGTTTGGGGTTTTGTTTTTTTTTTTTTTTTTTTGTTTGGGTTTTTTTTCCCTATTCCCCTGTTGAAGAAGAATTATTAAAATCAGCCTGATGGCTTTAATGATACGTCAATCATTTCGAAGTTGTGCTTGTTGCTAATATGTCAGCCTCTGTACACATCACCGCTACTTTGCTCGCTGCCGCGCTTAAAGGCTGTCCCCTCCTCCTCCCCGCAATTTGTTTCTTCAAGTTTTCATTGCTAGGTTACGATTTCTAATTAGAGATAAGTATTTCACTTAATATTAATTTAGACGCCCAGCACCTATATCATACCTAGATCAGTCAATCAAGTGTCCCTTGTTGATGATAATGCTACATCATCAAGAGTTGTGCTTAATTCAGGAGCAAGTGACTGCACGGCAGCTGCTGCTAGTGCTGCTGCTGCAGGTAACTTTGGTTTGGCGGGTGGTGCCCGCATCCAGAGGGATGCGGAGAAGCAGTCCGGCCGGCTGCGGCTCCGTCGCCTCCTCGAGAAAGTTTGCTGTTTCCCAAGCAGGCACATCGCCGCGGAGGCGAGCTGCACTCTTTCTCCTCCTTTCAGGGGGAAAAAAAAAAAAATTACAAAAATAGTATTTCGGGTTTTCCAATCTCAGTGTTTACACAAAATAAAATGTCTATTGGGTTGGGGGTGTCCACAAAAGTTAAATTTGGAAGCTGGAGCGCTACATTGCACTAGTAATGAAATAGCCCACTCAGTTTCTTAAACCAATCCAAACCGCTAAAAATATCACTTGCCCACTTGTTCCTTAGCACGATCAGTACAGCACACACCGCATCAACAGGAATGAATTACGGGGGGCAGATGGGCCGCATCTTACACACCCATCAAATACGCGTTAATTTATCTCAGTAAATCGTGACTAAGAGAGACAGAGGAAGAAAGAGAAAGATGGACGGAAGGAGGTGGATAGATGTGTCTTTAAAGACAACACCAGCGAAAAATTGTCAGCATTTGCCACTGAAGACCGACACAAATTCAATAAAATCTTAATAAAAACCCTAGCAAGAGCAGCGCGATGCATTCTTCTTTACCTGCCCCGGGCTCTACCTATCTCCCCCTCTCGCCGCGGCCGCAGTGCTGCATTTTCAGCTCGTTGCTACCTCGACCGCTATGCCCCAGCCCTATCTGAACCCCTGCCTCCCCCGATTAAAAAAAAAAATAATCAGCCCTTGCAAGCTTCGACAGAGTCATTCTCGAGTCAAGATTAAGGGGCACTAGCTAGGCAGCAGAAAATCGCAGCCTCCTGGGAGCGACCATCAAAACAACTAGTGAAATAAGCGAGCTTCCCTCTCTGCTTCCTTCCCTCTCCCCGGAAAAGTCCTCCAGGTTGGCAGCCCGACACACGCACACACACACGCACACAACTTCGCAGAGCTCCCTTCAGAAGGAGGGTACAGCCTCGTCCTGGTTTGTTTGACTGGGAGGATTTTAGGAAAGTGGGGAGGGAGGGAGTTGCTCCCCTGCCCTGTAGAGCCGCATGTCATTCTAGCAGCTGAAACAATGAATCATGTGGGATCAAGTAAGATTGACTGGAAACGGACGGCAAGTTCGCCAGCTCAGAGAAGATGGCTATCAGCGGCGAGGAGGGGGAAACTCGCCTGTTACCGCCTTGGATCCCCGAGCCCCGACGCGGGGATGAGAAAGGGCCAGGGAAGGGAGATCGAGGCAGCGCACCCCCGGGGGCTCTCCCGCGGGACCTCCGCTAGCCGGTAACAAACTTACAGGATCCGGAAAGGATTTTTCCAGCCGAGGGCAGTCGCTGCCCAGCCCCGTCCGCCGCCGTGCTCCCGCTTCCCGCTGCCGCCGGTCGCGCCCGGCTCCGCGCTCGCCTGCGCACCCGCTGCGCACTGCCGACAGAGACCGGCCCGCTGCGGATAGGCGCTCGCAACACTCGGGCCCATTGACAGTTTGTAGCCAGCAGCTGCAGTCATTAAAAGCCATTTACATCCTGGCCTCCTAGCACAAAGCTGGAGTCCCAGCAATTATCTGCTTGCACATTTCGGGACACGAGTGTGTGTCCCTAACAGGCTTAGGGGAACGCTAAATCCGCGGCCAGGCCAAGCGAGCTCCTCTCCGCTCCCCGAGCTCTGGCTCACTCGTACCGCGCTGTCATGGCCCCCGTGGGCGAGCCGCGGGAGCGGGCGCGAATGGTTTAGGATGCTGGCTCCGTAGTTGCAAGAGCTTCTGTCTAGCAGAGCTGCTGTGCTGGACATCCGCGGGCGAGAAGATCAGGGTGGGCTTCAGTGAGACCTTGATATTAGCTGATAGGCACATCGGGGTGTCGGGCTTGTTTGATTTTCAACACAAGACACAGGCACACAAAGTAGGCATGCACTGAAATGCCCTACAGATGAGTGCTTGGGGACAGAGACTTTTCACTAGAAATACAATTGTAATGTTTCGTATGTCTGGGTAAAGAGACAGAGAGGGAAGGGAGGGAAAGGAGGGAGAGAAGGAAGGGAGGGAGAGAAGGAAAAGAGGGAAAGAAGTAAGAGAGGGAGAGAAGGAAGGGAGGGAGCGAAGGGAGAAAANAAAAAAAAAAAAAAAGAAAGAAAAAAAATCTGGTTTGGATTTTATTCTGGCAATACATTTTGAGGTAGTTTAATTTGCAGCTTGAAGAAAAATGGAATCAAATATTAAAAAAACTCCCGCAGGAATTCCCCCCATCCTCCCCTCTGTAATCCTTTACATAAAAGGAAAGGATTACAAAGAAAAAGATTTCATGTGTGTATTAAAACTCAGGCTAAACATATTGTTGTTCAATTAATACCTCCAAGTCGATTTGTGGAGGGGCTGAGAAGTCTCTTTCCCTTTTTTGGTGTACAACTGGAAATAGCCGGAGAAGGAGAGAGAAAAAGTTTTCCCCACTTTTGTTCACAGAAGTGTTTAAGTAGATCACTAAAAATTAAGAGGGCGAGTTATTTCCATTAGGACTGTGAAGCCACGTAGCTCACCAGTGACAGCTTAGTGGAAATCAGACGAATGTGTAATACAGCAAGCTTCTTCCAGTCCAGCAGCTCTTCCAATTGGACCTATTCGTCTGCCACTTGGAATTATTTCATGAGGAGTGCGCTGTGAAAGGATCACAACCAGTTTGGAGCCTATTAAAGAACTTCTACCACCCATAGCAGTATTATTATTATCCTTCGGATAGGGCAAGTCACGCTATGTTTTCACATTTTAATTGTAATATCTCTCTCTCTCTTCCCCCCCCCCACCCCCTTTCCTCCATTGATGTCTGAAAGTAGTTTGGGCTCCAAGCCTCACCCCTCGATCTCCATCGGAATGCAGAAAAGATCTTTAAAAAAGTTTTGAATTCCTCAATGATTTTTCTTCTAGAAAGGCGGCTTAGGATAATTATTTCAGCTTTATTGAGGGCAGATTAGTTGAAGTCTGGATGCTGCGTTTCAATACTCGTTGTACATGCCTTTACAATGTCGGTATTGTTTGCTACTGTGTGTGAACCTATTCAAAATATACACTTTTTAACACCAAGCAAAGTCCTGTCTAAATATACACAGTAAGTCTGGAAAGATGTCCATGACCCGTACAAATCTCTGTAAATCACACTTCCATAGCTACAGAAACTAAACAAAAGAGTTACCAGCTCAAGATGCTGATTAAATCTTCTTAAAAGCAACATACCTAATAATAAATATAGTTGCATGGTAGCAAGGTCTAGGGACTAAGCTAAGTCTTACTGAGGAATGGATCCAAACATCCAAACTAGGAAGGAGATTTTCCTTCCTACCAATTTAAAAAAACAAAACAAAACAAACAAACAAACAAAAACCCCACAATCCAACAGAACAAACAAAATAAACCCCACTAAAAACCCCAAACAACACCAAAACCACCAAAAAACCAAAGCACAAACAAACAAACAAAGAAAACAAATCTCGATTCAAACTCGCTTTTGCTCGCCTCCCTTTTCTTCCCCCCACACAGAAGTCCTGGAAGTTCGGGGCAGAGATTGCGAAGGAAAGGAGACGTGCGGTGTAAAGTCCCAGACTCTTTCCGAGGGAGAACCGGCCTCGAAAAGTCGCCGGGCTCCTGAGAAAGGAAGAGGGAAGAGGAAGTAAGGCGAATGTGAGAAGGAAAGTCAGAATGAAAGTAAAAAAAAAAAAAAAAAAAAAAAAAAAAAAAAAAAAAAAAAAAAAAAAAGTAGAAAGACGAAAGAGAAAGAAGAGGGAAGGAAAAGGCGAGAGGGAAAGAGAAGGCGGGGGAAACAAGACGTGGAAGGCAAATCGCTAGGCGCCGCCGGAGCCGGGCGCGGAGCCGGGGCGGCCGGAGCAGGTCCGGGCTGGGTATCCTGTGCAGCTCTGATCGGAGCTGCCGCGGATCTCCGCGGGCAGTGGATCCCTCCTTCCGCTGAGAGGGGAAAGGAGTTGGGGAGGGGAAGAGAAGCGATAGACTTCTCGGGAAACCAGGGTTATTCCCAGCCTATACTGTATGTGCCTGCTTCTAGGAGGGTCACCGGCGTGAGGATGGGTCTAATGATCTCATCTTTCTTTTCTTTCCCGGCACTATTAGTGCTCAGATAGGCAGAATGAAGTGAAACTACGTGCAAATCATGTGTAAATTGTCTCAGTTAGGAGCCCTTTATCCGAACGTGTATCCCAGCCTGGCCCATTTACTTTCCCCCCATATCTCCTTTAGCTTTAACGAGGCTCGTTAAGATCACAATAATATTCCACCCTCTAATTGCTCATCCCATTCAACAAATATGTGCACACTGCTTTTCGCATTATTTGATCCCTTATTTAGGAGGGGTGTGGAGAGGGAGGGGGGAGAGACAAGGAGAAGGGGAAGTGCTGAGATTAGGAGTTGCAAAGATTAAGAAAAAAAAAAAAAAAAAAACAACCAGGCTTTTCCACCAACCGCTCCGCTTCCCTCCCCCCCGTGCATTCGGGCGAAGTGGTAAAAACCTTCCTTACGTACTCCGTAATGATTGGCAGTGCTGACAGTGATTGGCAGGGGCTGCCATGGCAACGCCACAACGACACTCAGAAGACCAATAGAAAAGCGAAACAAAATGTTTCAGCGCTGCACTCACTGTGGATTTAGGGGAGATATTATGAGGCTGTTGTCATTAGGGCGACTGCTGTTGAATCACTGAATTCCGACTCGGCGGCGGCGCGGGGCCGAGTGTGTGAGTGCGTGTGCGTGTGTGTGTGTGCGTGAGTGCGTGTGCCCGAGTGCGTGTGACCGCGTGTAGCCGAGTGCGTGTGCCCCCGTGCCTCTATGTGGCTGTGTGTGCGTGTGCGGGTGTGGATGCTTGCGCGGTGCGTGTGCCCTTTCCTCCCTTCTTCCTCCCTTTCTTTCTTTTCTCCTTGATTTATCTCCCCCTCTCCCCGGTCATCCCATGGTGTTCAGGTCCCCGCTAGAGCTTTATCCCACCCATTTCTTCTTGCCAAACTTCGCCGCCGACCCGCACCACCGCTCCCTCCTTCTCGCCAGCGGCGGCGGCAGCGGCAGCGGCTCGGGCTGCAGCCCCGGTGCCGGCGGCGGTGGAGGCGGCAGCTCCCGGGCATCCCACGAAGAGTTGTCAATGTTTCAGCTGCCCACACTCAACTTCTCCCCGGAGCAAGTGGCCAGCGTCTGCGAGACGCTGGAGGAGACTGGAGACATAGAGAGACTGGGGAGGTTCCTCTGGTCTCTGCCGGTGGCGCCGGGGGCATGCGAGGCCATCAACAAGCACGAGTCCATTCTCCGCGCCCGGGCGGTGGTGGCCTTCCACACGGGCAACTTTCGAGACCTCTACCACATCCTGGAGAACCACAAATTCACCAAGGAGTCGCACGGCAAATTGCAGGCTATGTGGCTCGAAGCGCACTACCAGGAGGCCGAGAAGCTAAGGGGTCGCCCGCTGGGGCCGGTTGATAAATATAGGGTGAGGAAGAAGTTTCCACTGCCCAGGACCATTTGGGATGGCGAGCAGAAGACGCACTGCTTCAAAGAGAGGACTCGCAGCCTCCTGAGGGAGTGGTACCTGCAGGACCCTTACCCCAATCCCAGCAAGAAAAGGGAACTGGCTCAGGCCACGGGGCTCACCCCCACGCAAGTAGGCAACTGGTTTAAAAACCGAAGGCAAAGAGACAGAGCAGCGGCGGCTAAAAACAGGTCAGTGGGGCTGCAGGGCCCGCTTCGGGGCGAGAGTCGAGGTGGGCGGCGGGGCACTGCGGGCGGCCGCGCTCTGCGCTGTGGCTCAGCGGCCGCCCGGCCGACAGCGCGTCTCTGCTTCTCCTCTCCTCCTCCTCTCCTTCATTACCGCCACCAGGAGAATTGGGTGCCCCCGCTGGGCGCATAGGTCACCTCCTCGCAGCCGCAGGGATGCGCTGGGGGCAGATACAGCTCAAAGTTACCTGGCGCTCCAAGAGCCGTGCCCCGACTCTCCACGGACTCCCGGGGTGCGGGGCAGGGCCGGCGCTCATCTGCAGGCAGAAGCAGCTTCGTAGATGTCGGTGTGTACGGGCGGGCGCGGGGCGCAGCGGCAGCAGCTGCGGCGGAGGCAGAGCCTGACTCTCCCTCCCGCCCTCCCGGCAGCGACTGCTGTGGGAACGGAAACACCGAGTCGGTGGGCTCCGATTTTGCTTTTGGCTGACCGAGATCTGCTCCTGGTCGCTTCTGGCGCGGTTCCCCAACGAAGGGCCGGGGAAGAGTGAGATTCAAATCGGGTTTCGGTAGCACAGGCGGCTCCGCTCCGATTGTTCGTGTTCCTCTGCATGCGCCGCGGGACCGGCACACGCATAGGCACGGCGCAAAGAATTTGGCTTCGAACAAAAAGGGACAAAAGCTTTTAGGAGATCGGGAAACTTTCTTTTTTTTTTTTTTTTTTTTTTTTCCCTTTTTTTTTTGCCCCCACCCTCACTTCTCTGTTTACACCACATGGCGACCTGGCCCTCCGGTCCTGTGTTTCCTGTGCATTTACGCTTGTATTTATCTGCGTGTCTCTCGGTACGGTTTTGGGGGTGGTGTTTTGTTTGGTTGTTTTCTTTGTTGTTGTTGGGTTTGGTTTTTTCCTTCTTTACCATGGTAAAAAGCGAGGCATCTTTTTTTTTCCCTGTTTCTTTTTTTTTTTTTTTTTTAAATTTTCTTTCGTCACCCTCCATAAAAGTTGTTTTGCAAATGAAAATGGGCCCTTAATCCATCTTGACACTATTTTTATTTTAATTTAAGCTTAGATACCTCTGTAAGCATGTAATCAAAACTAATTTTTGTAAATGCTGTCTCTTAAATTTCTCCTATTTATAGCACTATTTGAGATTCTATAGGAGAAATGCAACCTAAAAGTACCTCACCATTTTATTTCCATTAAATGAAAAACAGATCAGTTTAGGATTGCAAATAAATAGGACTTGCCTATGGATGGTTTTGTTGACTCAACAGTGTTGACGGCAGACGAATGTATTAGGAATTGCAAATGGGAGAAAAATCAGAGACGCTGAAACTGCAAATCTTAAAACAATGAGAAATGTAGAATAAGCCGGCTACATTTTTCTGTTCTTTGCAGGCAGTTAAAGAGAAAATACCCTGGTAAGAAGCAATTGAGCGAAGAGTGTATTTTGATTCACATTAGCAATGCTAGAGGTTGTGGCTGCCTCTTCAACCTTTATCCTTGAATCAGTCTTTCTTTGGGTTTCGAGCGGAATAAACGGGAGCAGAGGAATATTCACAACGCGCTAGGGAACGTAGAAAATCTTTATTGCCTCTTAAAAAAAAAAAAATTGTTCAACAGCAATGTACCCTTAAGTATTGACGGTGAAAGGACCAATACTTTAAAGATAATTTTGGCTTTCAGATGGAAAAGGACCTTAAGTTTCGAACTGTGAGAAGAACTGTGTTATACCATCTCCTTTTTAAAAATTATTTTGTTGGTAGCGCTGTGTCCTCTGGACGGGACATTCCTCAGGTCCTGCCGCAGACCTCAGGGAATTTATCTGTGCACTGGAAAGTATTTAGACAGATATTCTCGAGAACACAAAATGAGAATCCTGCGCGCTTCTTTGCCGCTGCAGACCGGTCCTTGAAGCTTTCGGAGGAGGCCAAGTGTTCGGGGAGCTCACACAGATAACAGTTTTCTCCAAGGCCCGCGGTGCCGCTGGGACGAGCGGCTACCGAGAGAATGGGAAGCCGTTGCTCCTGTTTTTCAAACCACAAAGCAGAGAAACGCTCTCCATTCTGCCCCACCATGTCTCGCTCCCCATTCCCCGTTCCCTTTCAAACCGCGACTCTAGCTCTGATTGCGCTGGGTGCCATCCTCCCTAAGTGGCCTTTCCCCGGCACCGGCCCGTAGCGGGGACAGGGTAGACCGGGTGCATGGCTTGGCTCAGCCTCTCTCCACTGCTCGCGGACTCCGCAGGGCGCTGCGGGAAGGCGGCCGGGCCGGGCCAGGCCGAGGGCTCTGCTTGGATCCGCTCCGGGCTGGGGCGGGGCTGTCCGCGGGCGGGCGCGGGGTCGAACGTTCGCCGTGCTCTCGGCAGCGACGGTGGCCGGTGTCTCAGAGGGGCTGTGCTGTTGTTNGGTGGGGGTGGGGAAATAATAATTATTATATATATAAAAAGGAAAAAAAAAAGAAAAAAAAAGAAAACAAAGCAAAAGTGACAATTGTATTCTTTTTAGGACAAGCACGATTTCTCCTTTGCGCTTTTCCATGGACGCATTTCACCCACTTGCATGATGATGATGATTAAATTTGTATCTGGGAAAAAATATTCTCTATAGTAAAGGAAAGCAAACAGAAACCAGACAAACAAATGCAAACTCCGATCAAATTTGTACAAAAAGCAAAAATTAAAAAAAAAAATTAAAAAGGAACTCCTTGAAGAGGGAAATAACAAATGTTTATTGCCTTTTCGTTGGTCCAGTTTCTCTCTCTTTCTCCCTCTCCCCTTCTCTCTGTTTTGTTTTATTTCTTTTTTAATCCAAATGATGGTCCAGCCAAGATGCAATTTTCTGTTTTTTTGTTCAGCTGACAATCATTTTATTCGTAAGCACCTTTTTTTCTACACTTCTGTCACTGCCTGTGTGGGTACTGGTTATAAATGTGGAAAAAGAATAGTTATGACTGTAACAGATTTTTATTTTTATTTCAAAATTTTATATGAATTATGTATATCTTAATGATGCGGTCATTTTCCCAGTTTGTAATATATATGTAGAAATGCTTGTATATGATATTTGNTTCAACAGCAATGTACCCTTAAGTATTGACGGTGAAAGGACCAATACTTTAAAGATAATTTTGGCTTTCAGATGGAAAAGGACCTTAAGTTTCGAACTGTGAGAAGAACTGTGTTATACCATCTCCTTTTTAAAAATTATTTTGTTGGTAGCGCTGTGTCCTCTGGACGGGACATTCCTCAGGTCCTGCCGCAGACCTCAGGGAATTTATCTGTGCACTGGAAAGTATTTAGACAGATATTCTCGAGAACACAAAATGAGAATCCTGCGCGCTTCTTTGCCGCTGCAGACCGGTCCTTGAAGCTTTCGGAGGAGGCCAAGTGTTCGGGGAGCTCACACAGATAACAGTTTTCTCCAAGGCCCGCGGTGCCGCTGGGACGAGCGGCTACCGAGAGAATGGGAAGCCGTTGCTCCTGTTTTTCAAACCACAAAGCAGAGAAACGCTCTCCATTCTGCCCCACCATGTCTCGCTCCCCATTCCCCGTTCCCTTTCAAACCGCGACTCTAGCTCTGATTGCGCTGGGTGCCATCCTCCCTAAGTGGCCTTTCCCCGGCACCGGCCCGTAGCGGGGACAGGGTAGACCGGGTGCATGGCTTGGCTCAGCCTCTCTCCACTGCTCGCGGACTCCGCAGGGCGCTGCGGGAAGGCGGCCGGGCCGGGCCAGGCCGAGGGCTCTGCTTGGATCCGCTCCGGGCTGGGGCGGGGCTGTCCGCGGGCGGGCGCGGGGTCGAACGTTCGCCGTGCTCTCGGCAGCGACGGTGGCCGGTGTCTCAGAGGGGCTGTGCTGTTGTTTTGTCTCCCGGCGCGATGCAGGCTCCAGCACCAGGCGATAGGACAGAGCGGCATGCGGTCGCTGGCAGAGCCCGGCTGCCCAACACACAGCTCGGCCGAGTCTCCGTCCACGGCGGCCAGTCCGACCACCAGCGTCTCCAGTTTGACAGAAAGAGCCGAGACGGGCACCTCCATCCTCTCGGTAACCTCCAGCGACTCGGAATGTGATGTATGATATCGGAAAACAAACAAAAAGTCCAAATCCAAACAGCCAAGCACCCTCTCCCCGACCCGAACAAAACAAACCGAGGCAACCTAGAATCGGGACACACACCCGCATGCACACATACACACAGTCAGGAAGAGAGAAAAGGCCAAACCCGACCCAAACATAATAGCAAACAAACAGACAGGGATCAGAATATCTACCACCACCACCGTCAGCCAACACCACCACCAAAAGATGGAGCTAAAACTTCAACAGTCACAAACGCTGGTGCTGCANTCTGTTTTGTTTTATTTCTTTTTTAATCCAAATGATGGTCCAGCCAAGATGCAATTTTCTGTTTTTTTGTTCAGCTGACAATCATTTTATTCGTAAGCACCTTTTTTTCTACACTTCTGTCACTGCCTGTGTGGGTACTGGTTATAAATGTGGAAAAAGAATAGTTATGACTGTAACAGATTTTTATTTTTATTTCAAAATTTTATATGAATTATGTATATCTTAATGATGCGGTCATTTTCCCAGTTTGTAATATATATGTAGAAATGCTTGTATATGATATTTGCTCTACTCTTTCTTCCTCCCCCCCTTCTCTAGCTCACTCCCACCCTTTCTCTCTCTCCTTTTTATTTTCCTTGACTCGGTGTTCCTTGAACAAACTTAGCTGTCAAGATTTGACGTGCTAGGTTTTCAAAAGGGACCTCAGCGATAGAAAGAAAAAAAAAAAAGGAAAAAAAAAAAAAGCACACACACAAAACAACAACAACATCAAAACACACACACACACACAAAAAAAAACCAACCAAAACAAACAAACAAAACGACAACAACAAAAGCTTAGGGTGCAACTGTAGTTATCTTATGCAAAAGCTATTTTGAGTATTTCATAGCAGCTTGGGGGGGGGCTCTTCTTAAACTCCACGTAGGACGCTTAAACTATTGTTTCCTTAACTGCGTGTTTATCTATATGTACAAACTTTCTAAATCAAATACAGTATTCCATTTTCTTATCTACCCAGCGATGTTGGTGTTTTTGTCCTACACGGAACAACACACCCTCCCCAATGGGGTCCTCTCTCCTTGCTCTGCCCCGCTGCGGTTCCGCGGGAGCGCAGCACTGCGCGACCCCTGCCCTACTGCCGGCACCCCACCTTCCCCGGCTTGTCCAGACACCCTGGAAGCGTTGTGGGGGGAACTCAGCGACCCTGCGAAGAGGCTGCGGGTGGCAGTGGGGACACTGGACTGCTATAGCAGTGGCGGCGCTGGGCGCGTAGCACGACCGGGTCTCCCAGTCTCAGTTCCGCCGTCGCGAGCTCCAGCGTTTTTCCCCCATCCTGGTCCTTTTTTTGTTGACTTCGAGCTTCCGCCCTGGCCGCCTGTTTGCAGGGCCGAGTGTCTCCAGAGAGTGGTTAAGACATTTCGGGGTTTGTTTTGTAGCTTTAAATAAAAACAAAACAGTAAACTCCTCGCCCTAAGCGGGCTGCAGCTCCTCCCCTCGAATCCGGAGTATATTGTAATATGCTGAAAGAAGCCTTTATTTGCACGACTAACAGTATTTCAGCATTTCCCCGCCCCGCCCCCCCACCTTTTTTTTTCTTTCTTTCTGTAACTTCTTTTTTTGTTCCCTTTTTTTTTTTTTTTTTTTTTTTTTTTTTCCCTTTTTTTTTTTTTTTTCCCCCATTAAAGTTTTTCTTTGCCCTGGGCAGATTATTCAGCCATGAATTAACGAGAGATAAATTCTAAACTTGTTTTTACTTGAAATTACAATTTCGAAACTTAACAGGGATTTAGGGAGAAACGTGTCTGGAATTTCTTGACTATTTCCAAAATAATTCGGACTTCCGATCTACCTTTGTGTTGATTTTATTTTCCCCTTTATTTTGGAAAGTCCAAGTTAGGTCTACGGAAAGCCTCAGGAAGCCGTCTGGGTTTCCCCTTGCATTCCCCCCTGCCCCAAGAGGCTACCTGGGGATCTGGAAGAAACTCCTAGGGTGTGAGATCTTAGAGCAAGTCACTAATGGGTAATTTTAAGGAATAAGCCGATGTGCAAATACGTTCCTTCGGTGCAAATTACCTTCGGCGCCCCTGAGGAAAAGCCTCGCATTTGCGCTGAGCAAGCGCACAGGGGACGTGTCCCCACGTGAGACCCCCCTCTGGCTGGGGCAGGAAACAGTTTCCGCACTGGACCTGCCAACCGCGGAGACACGCGTAGAGGCTGGAGGGAGTGGAGAATAATTTCTCCTCCGTTTTCCCGCGGGAGCTGTCGCGGGGCAGCAGCGCCCGCCCCGTCGGTCCCGCGGGCTTCGCTCAACGCGCGGCTCCACAGTGGGGTCTACCCATAGGGTCTCCTCACTGCGCTGCTGCCAACACTTGTGGGAGTTGAAAGGGAGTAATTCCCGGTTGTACGAAACCAGAATGGACGGGAATTGCTTGGGGGCGGCGGGGTGGGGAGGGAGGGATGGAAGCGCACACACAATAGGGTTGTCGTGTTCTGCGTGGGCTGGAGAATGGGGTCATGTAGAAGGATCTAGCTATTCCCCTCCCCCACGTGGCTTTTAGAGGAGAGAAATATTGCCCAGGAGGGGATGAAAGTTTCCCCAGTGGCCGACACTCTCGCTCGGGTCTCACGCTTGAGTTCGGGCTCCCCTTTCTCTACCTCATCCCGGCAGTGAGGCAGGGGAGAAGTCTTTATCGGAAACAACCCCGTCCCTTCCGGTTACTCTAGAGATTTGGATGGGAAGGAGTTATTTGATATCGGTACATTGTTTTTAAGTGCAATATTTTTGCTCCTCGATGGTAGGAGTGTCGTTCTCACCTTATTTTAATTTTAATGAGATTTAATATGCGAAAGAATTCAGAGGCGTGAAGGTTTGGAATCTTTTTTTTCCCTCTCTTACTTAATTTTCGCGTCTCGAAGCTGCAGCCAGAATGCGTCAAGCTGGCAGCAATAACCTATCTCAGATGAGCTTTACACTGATAGGTTTGAATTTTACTTCCCTCTGATTAAACCTCCAGAAGATCACCCCATCGTGCCGTGGCAGCTAGGAGAGGCCAGAAATCGCGTTTAGCATCACCTTACCCATACCTGGCCTCAGACTCTTGCCTCTCAGGCAAGGCCCTTGCTCTCGTGCCATTTGCCACCCCGCCCCCATCCCCGAAAAGTTACCGCTTTGGCCGGAGCTGGAGGGGAGAACTGCTCCCGGCTCCACTGGGGGTGAACGCTTATCCCCGCAGCCCGCGGGCCTTTGTGCAGGGCGGCTGGGGACACACATGCATCCTCGGGGGCGTCGGTGCTTGCGTGGTTTGGGGGTGCCAAGGGTGCAGCTAATGATATGCCATTTCAAAGCCGGTCTCCGTAATGGGTAAATGATGTTGTTTTAGGATTTGCATTAAAAACCTGAATGGCTGATTGAGGTGTAAATCTATGAAAAGCTGTGTTTAAGCCCTCTCACCCACTAAGTCCATCTGCCCCGGGAAGATAGGGCCTATCGAACCCCGCCAAACTGGAGGGCTGTCTCCTCCCTGCCCCTGGCCGAGTATTATCGACAGCCCCTCTCCAGCATTAGTTTATTATCCACACCGAGCTCGGCCGCTGATTAAAATGAAATTACTCGGAAGCTGAAGTGCGTTTGATCAATATTTAAGGAAAAGCCGGAGGATGGGAGGCAGATGGCCGGAGCCCAGCAGCGCATCGCCCTACCTCCCCGGGAGCTGGCTATGGCGGCCCCACTCCCCGGCCTGCGCCTTCCCGCACCGCCGCCTTCCGCCCGCGGCAGCGGGGACACGGCTCCGCCCCAGCCGTCGGAAGTCGGGACGCGACCAGCCTATTCCGGGAGCGAATTGGAGGCTACAGTTTACCCTCGAACCCCGCTATTCATCCCCTCACCGTGGAGCTATACCACTGCCATCATCCCCAATGAGCTTCGGTTTGCGGCTCCCCTGACGTGCGTGCAGCCTGGCGGAGGAGTCTGGAGACCCCCGAAGTCACCTGTCTCACTCTTTCCCCGTTGTCGCTGCCCGAAGGTCCGTATGAGCCCTTTAAAGTGTCTTGGTGTCTTTTGTGTGGCTGCTGGGCCACGACTGCAGTCTGCCTTCCGCGGCCAGACTTGGACTTCGATCCTCCCCATCCCTCTGCCCAATCAATTACGGCTACTTTTTCGAGGGACTTGAGTCTGTTTGTTCGCTGCCCTTAATTTTTAGCATCCCTAGATGAGGTTACTGCCCCGGCCCGAAATGAAAAGAAATGTGGACGTTGGTGCCCTGGTATTGCTCTGATTTCTCCGGTTAGCTGAGCACAACTTTCCATTCGTGTTTATTCATGCAGTTTCTTATTGAGCTCCACATCGCACTGGCCTGGATTTCGCGTGTAAGGCGAGGATAGACAAACATTGCCTCCTTCTAGAGTGCACACAAGCACACTAGTGTGTACAGACTGACAGAGACACACACAGAGATGCGAGTCCAAAACGCAGAGGGCACCCGTGACCTATAGCTGCGTCACCACCCTACAGAGAACACTCATACACCGAAGTTTGTAAGTGATGTATGAAAAAGGGGGAATTTAACCAAATCACCCAGTAACAGACAGAACAAGGAATGTAGGAGAGCAGGCAGAAGGGGGATGCAGAGGAAGAGAAAGAATTGGAAAGAAAAAGCACTGAGGGCTTTATCGACAGTAGTGCTAAATATTTTCTTCTGGCACAGTAATGATAAAAGGCAAGGGATGTCGGGACATAGCTGATTAAATGATACCAAAGGGATTTGTCTCGCTGTGTCTGAGGGAGGGGTGGTCGTGAGGTTTTGTTTTCGCCTCTGCCCNTTCTCTGATCCCTTTACTTTTTTTTTTTTTTTTTTTTGAAGTAAAGTGTTTTCAGACTAGGAGGCTTCAAAGCAGGTCGGCACATCGAGATCTTCAGGAGAAGAAAGATGCGAAAGAGTAACGAATAAAATCCAGGTAGATGCAGATATCTTGAAGTGTATGGTTAGAATCGAGGCGAAGTGGTAGGATCGGCTCCGCCTGCGGCAAGCAGGTCCTTTGCAGAACAGGTCGAAAAAATAAAGAGAAAACTGCACTGAAAGTCAAGATTTACAATATCTAAACCGGACTGTTCCTGACACTAATTCCAGTCGTAGTTACTAGAGGCAAGTTTAGCTCTACAGCAAATATTTGCTTTTTGTGTCCCCATAGAAACATCATTAGAGGAAGCTCATTTAATAATAAGGTCAATTAAAGAGTGTTTTTTTCAATGACTGGAGGAAAACCTGTTTTCCTACTGTAATAACCTCTTTAGCAATACCGAAACACTTCAGTTTTCGGCAAACTCTTTAGTTTACCGAAACACACTGATTTCCACCCGAGTCTGGAGGAGCATGTGTGCTTGCGTGGGTGTGTGAACATGAGTACACGGGTGAGCACACACGTCCATCCAGTGTGGCTGATGGGATGGAGTTGATGTTACGATGTCCAGACACGCACTCTCATACATATATATATATATGTGGGCACACATACACGTAGACGTATGCATGTATTCAGATTAAAGTAGCCCTTGTAATATCTTGTAGAACACTAAATATTCTATTTTAATAACTAACTAGGTCAGTAATACAGTTCAACAGCGTTGGAGGTGTCTGCATATTCTCTCTCTTCAGTCTGTGATAAAACATTCTTTAAGACTATTGGGATTTTACACTGTAATTCTATTAAATAGTAATTGAAGGGTCGCGAGAGGCTATGATACAGGATCAGCAGTGTGTAAGCCATCCGTTTGAACTTTAATTTGGAATCATAGGCAGATGGGATCACGGCCTCTTTGTGGTGCTTGCAGATTTAAAACTAGTCGGCACATGGAAGGGGGAAAAAAGCAACCTGCAATGCAGATTCATTCATTAAATATGAAAGGTTGGTGCTAGAGAGGATAGATGTTTAGACATATAGGTAAATACAGAAATCTACTTCCCTCCCTTCACTTCCCTCTTACTATAACCCCGAACTATCTCAGTTACCGATTTTCTATTGTTATTACAAATAACTTTCCTTTATATCCCCGGTGTCTGTAAGTGTACGTGAATAACTTATTTATACCTGCTTCACAGTCTATCTGTGAAATTTTTATTTCACTGACAGTCAGGGGGGAAGTCAGCTTTTATTTATTTATTTAGTCTTTCGCAGCTTCCTCCTTGCTTCGGACTATTTCAAAACTGTCTTGGAAAGGTTGCCCGAGCCAAACCCCGCCGTATGGCTGCGGACAGGGCAGTGCAGGAGAGAGCTGTCTGCAGTTTAAAAAAAATGGGGGAGAATAAAAGAAAGAGTGTTATGTGAATTGATCAGCCTGAGACGTCAGGCAAGCAATAAAAGCCACATTCTGCGGGAGGAGCCGTGGATATTGCAGCTACGTGTTGTGGGGATTTGCCGATGCAGTCGCAGTTGCAGGTGCCTGTGGGAGTGAGCGTGTGTCTGTAGGTGCATATTGGTGAACTCCTAGGCCTGTGGACGTTGCAATTCCAGCTTATCTGAAAACAAAAGGTTTTCCAGCTGCAAGTGTCAAATCCGACCCCCCTCCTCTCTTCCTTGGGTGTATCGTATTAAAAAGGAGCTTTCATTGTTTATTTCTAAATATTTGTGAAGCAGACAGTGTATGGGTTAACCTAATTAACACATTCATACTGTATATTCGTGGACCAAGCGATACAGCGAAATTCTAATGCGATGGTTGAATGTGATAGTCATTTCTGTGTTACAGGAGATTACAGCAACACTGGAGCATTTCCAGATTGTAGATGGTTTTAGATGTTGAATTTCCAGATGAGTATTTACCATCATAACTAATTTAAGACCATTATTAAATAGAAATTCTCAGCAGGGCTCTTTAATGATGGAACACGTTACTAATTACAGAGTTTACGCTCTGTTTTGGCTAAGCAGTCTAGAGGGATGGGATTGTGCTCTGCATGCAAAGCCAGTATTACTAACGAGGAGGCATCATACTCCCTAACATTTCAATCATATTGTTAAAGAAAACTACTTCTTGCCTTATCAGAGCAAGGAGATAGCAAAGAGCATTTTGTTTAGCGGGATCCATGCTCTGGAAACAGAGAGCGGGTCTCTGCCTTGCCTCCCTGTGCTCCAGGTGGTCTGACGGCCGGCGGCGGGGCTCTGCAGGAGGGACGCCCAAGCTCCCCGCCGCCCGCCGCTCCCCGGGACTCGCTTCCCACCGCCTCCTCCCTGCAGGAGCCACCCCGTTGCCTTCCGCACTGCAAGGTCTTTTAAGCAGAGAGAGCAGCTCAGAAGCCTTCCCCATTCCCCGTAAAAACCGCGGACGTACATGCACACACAGCGGACCGCTACACCCAATTGGTGTGCGAGTGTAGGTGCGTACAAACATCCCAGTAAACAAAACGCATGCAGAAACAGTTTTGATGTCTCTCCCCTTCCGCCTCCCCCGCTCCGGGACATTGTCCTCTGCATGTCCCAGGAAGCGGCCGGTGCGGGTCCCACGGAGGACGCCGAAGTTGACGTCGAAGCACGAGGATGCGGATCTGTGGCACGAGAGTCGAAATAAATAAACCAAAAAGAGGAGTGCCAAACTGCGAGAGAGGGTCCATGGCCGCAGCCCCTGCGCCTTCTTCCCCGGTAGGAGAGGAGAAGGGGAGCACAGTGCGGCCTGCCTGCTAGCTGAGCCCTTACTCCCGCGCCGCTCTCCCCTGGGTCAGCCTG
Source organism: Ramphastos sulfuratus (assembly GCA_013399055.1). NCBI lineage: Eukaryota > Metazoa > Chordata > Aves > Piciformes > Ramphastidae > Ramphastos > Ramphastos sulfuratus. Next base: position 35,450 of record WBNM01036070.1, on the reverse strand, counting down.
CACGTGCAGGGCTGGCACTCGCCTGCCGTAGCGATTTTTTTGAGAATACAATAGCCCTGGGGACAGAAGGCAAGAAGGTCCGTGGCTTATTTACTCATCTCAGATGTGGCTCACCTAAAATTACATTTAGTTTTCTTGACAATGGCAATTTTCCTTTTACCCACCCACTTTCCAGCCCTCCTCCTCCCTCTCTCCAGGTTATGGAGCACGCTGTTGCGTTCAGACCCAGTGTCGATACTGCGGTTTCGCTGCCCTTGAAAGGACGACAGACGGTTCTCAGGCTGTTTTCGTTCTCGCTCTCCGTTAATGTGTTTGATCTGGACGATTAATAAGCACCGAAGACAGGTTTGCAATAACCTGCTATTACCTTCAGTGGCAGTTTTGTCCGCGTAAAGACTTTTTGGATTGGCTATCTTTGTCTGTCTTTAAAAGGTGCAGCATCTGTTCTCTCTACAAAAGCATGCACACGCGCACACACACACACGTATTCAAACACAGGAATACATTTCCTCTTCATACACACGTAGGTATTTGCAAGTCCAGTTGCACATTCCCCCTTCCCGTACCGTCTCCCAACCTGGCTTTAGATAACACAAAAATCGAGAAGGCACAAAAACATAGGCAAATGGTCGGAAGCTCGAAAGGTTTCCCTTCTCATTTAAAGAACCCCTTCATGCCATGTAAACAATAATCTGAACATAAAAATCTTCGGATAGATTTGAGGGAAATTAAATTGTCTCCCCCCACTGTGTGCTTCTGAGCGAGTCAGACTGTGTTAACTGTTCTAAATGGATTCTCTCGGCTTGTCTGCTTATGTGTTTTACTGCAGCGTGTCTTGTTCAATAGCGCAGGATGTGGCACTCGGTATCACTCTGGCCGTCCCTCTGGGGCCTCGCCGCTTCCCAGTGTTAAGGAACTTCCACCTCAGGGCCGGGCTTCTCAGCGCCCCGCGGCTGCGGCACCCAGGCGGGGAGCTACCCCTGCTCTTTTGGGGTTTTCCATAGGGGTGGCTTCTCCCAGACCCGGGGGTCCTCTTCTAGGCAAAATCAAGCAAAAAGAAAATCTCCGAGGTGGACTTGCATTCCCTTGGACGCTTTGGCTAGGATTGTCTCCAGTAACTGCCCTGCTCCCGCGGGGGCACTGCTCGCCGTGGCGGCGGAAGGCATGATGTCCCCGGGTCTTCAGGACGCCTCCCTTTTCCTCGGCAGTCTCCCCATACTGACCACCCGCCACGATCCGAACCCAGTCGTGCTAAGCCCAGTCCAGCCGTGCCAGGGTGCTGCCCGCGGGCGTCTTCTCCCCGGACGGTCCTTCCCACCCCGCGGCGTCCCGGGCGCCGCGTCCACGCCGCTCTCCCGCCGCCACCGACGGCGCCTCAACCCGTTTGAAAACTGACTCATTCTGTAAATAATCTTTGACGTCCCCACAAAGCTGCCCTTCGAGAGGAGTTTATTAGCACGGAGCCATTAAAACAGATGTCATGTTAGCTTCCCCATGACATTTGGGTGACACATCTCTCCCAATGAATTGCTAATTGTCTTCCCGCCCGCAGTAAACATCCCGTTCCATTGTCTGCGCTCAAGAGAGTTTCTGTCACAAAATACGGTCCTGCGTGGAAGACAGAGCTCTCCGTGCGCCGCCCTGGCCCCTACCCCGGCCCCCTCGGCCGCATAGCTCCCTCTCAGCCTCCCCTCAGCTCCCGCCTGCCTCTGCTGCCCCCAGGCAGGAGCGAGGGCCTCTTCCCCGCACCTGGCGGTGCAGCAGGCCCCGCCTGACAGCCCTCTGCTCTGCCCTCCGCTGCCACTCCTTCGGGCTTGGCGCGCCCTGCAAAGACCCCTTCCTCTGGGGATCTCTGGCTTAGCCCGAACCGGCCCGGCGCTGGCCCCAGCCCCTTCCTGCCGGTCTCTCGGACCTCAGTACCGTCGGAGGAGCCGGGGGGTAGTGAGGAGAGCGCGGCTTTCCCACCTCCTCTGCCCTTCTGGCGTAACACCCTTCCCTAGTTCCACCGAAACGCTTATTTTGTTGGAACAAAAGGTATATGCCGAGGTGGGGGGAGGCTGCCAGTTTCCTACAAAATCAAGGCATGGCGGTGACATATATCAATTTCGGATGTGAAAAGCAGGGCTTTGCAGCACCGAGCCTTCTCCTCCTTATTCTCTGGTGGAGGCTCTCGGAAAGAAACTGTCTGAAGGCTTCTAGATGATAAGACAGAGCAGCCTTAAAGAGGAGCTTTGCAGCCGAGTGGCTGACTGAAGCAATCTTACCTACGTACGCAGGGTTTCATATTCATAGCCGTTGTCCGTACGTTGATACATAATCTCTTGCCCCTGTTAATTCTCAATAGATGCAGAGATAACTAATCCTCCCAAGCAGATAGACACGAGCAGATTATGTGAGAGCAGTCTATCTACCTATATGCGTGTGTACACACATGCACGTATATACATGACTGGCAGCTGTAAAGCAATTTCACAGGGTTTTCTTCCACAGGAGTACACAGGTGTTGGCAGATGCAGAGCCCGACGCCTTGACTTCTAGATGCAGAAATAAACATGTGAAAATAAACATGTAGGCATCGCTTACGTATGTGAGGTTACCTGGTGTTAGAGTTTTTGTGTACTGCACCCATTTCCTCTCCCTTTCTTTCCCCACAGTGCACTAGAGTTCCATACATGTATGTGCAAGCTTTTCTTAGAGAAGAAAATTACGGGAAGAGGGAGAGGGAGTAGAAAAATTCGGTAGATCCATAGTATTTTAAAAAAACAACGAACAACGACAACAACAACAACATCAAACCCCCACAACAGTAACCACCAAACCAAAACCCCCCACACACAAACAACACTCCCCTACACACATACCCCTCACCCCCATCCCTCC
>WBNM01036070.1:19545-32543 GCA_013399055.1 Ramphastos sulfuratus | reverse complement strand
CCCCGCAATATAACAAAACAGCAGTCGAAGTGATTTAGCTGCTGGATAAAGAGACCTGTTTGGCATCAACTGAGACATTATTTTGGTTACTTGGAAGTGTATCTGTCTTTAACGCCAGGCAGCATTTGCAGCGAGAGCTACCTGAACCCTGCTTTGTTCTGATTTTTAGCACAGATGATTTATGGGTGGCACTCGTCAAACAAAGCGGCATTGGGGTGCCTGATAAATCTCACTCCGATTGTGTCTAGATCCTGTCCATCCCCAGCCTGAGGCTGCTCAGCTCCCCTTTCAAAGCCGGGGCAAATGACGCCTGTAGGCCTGTACCTGTCCCAGCTAGCTGCTCTAACACCGTAGTCCGCTGAGTTTGTAAATGTCGCTTAGTAATATCTGTCCGCGCCCGCGGATCCAGACACTTTGCAGCCGTTCGGCAGGGGCCCGGCCTCAGCTTGGCAGGAGTGTCTTGGCAACCCTGGCACTCCCAGCACAGCGACCCCTCAAGGAATGGCCGTGCCAGCCGCAGCTCTGCCTGTGGGGACCTTGCCCCAAGGGCAAGAGAGGGGATGTGGGTGTTTCACGTGTTGCCTCACAACTCCTTGGTGAATATTAAACATCATGGTTTTAAAACTGAGGAAAAAACACTACTGTCATGATAATAATAACAATAATAGTAATAACAATAATAGTAATAATAGCAATAATAGTAATAGTAATAATAATAATAATAATGATGATGTACTTCTTGAAACTCCGAGTCTCTTACAGCAGGGTCATTAGTGGTGACAAAGTTCTAAAACTGGATTCCTCCCACCTGTGACTTTCCCATGTCCTGATGTCCTGAAATTGTCTGTCCTGTTTGCAGTTTTTTTTTTTCCCTGCTATTTGTGATACAATGCACACCGATTCCCACAAGAATTATCCCGTGTGATTTGCTACTGTAAGGACTTTTCCCAAAAAACTGTACCTTTGCTCCTGCCCTGCCCTTCCAATGGTCAAGTTGCCTCCTTGACTAGAAACTGTAATTTTTGAGGGACACAAGGGACTTTGTCAATGAATCTGGGTCAGCAGAGGAAAGCAGCCCATGGTACCTTGTCAGGGTTTTTCCCTTCAGCTATTGATTTTGCCCTAGGTCGGTGAAGTCTGCAGGTTTTTACCTAGAGGTCCACAACAAATGTTGAAGAATCCTAAAATTTTACACCTTTCTACTACAGCTGTGAATGAGGCAGCTGTTCACTCGAGAACTGCCGTTTATCAGGGAGGAAACAACTTATTGCAGACAATCAGGGATAGTGCATTAGGGGAACAACTTCCTGCTCTATATTGTTCGGGCCGATGCTTATTTCTCTCGTTACAAAATCAAGATACTCCTCGGTCTCATGCAACACCCTAAGGTTAGATCTCGAGAAGGAAAAGTCCGAAGAAATGAAGCTGACAATCTGGAAAATGCAGGCAGGAAACAAACCACATCGTCCCTCCAAAATAAAAACCTTACCATCAAAATAAAGCACCAAATAAACCACAAATCTATACGCAATCAATATTGATCTGGAACCAATCTGTTCCTCAGTGGCTGCTTGTGGATCCCAGGGCTGCAAGTGCTTGTGATTACAGAGAGTAGGAGGGTCATTTTCTAACAAGCGTGCTCACTGTATCTGAGCTCCAAATTATCCAGAGAGGACAGATGGCCCTTCTGATCTTATAATGAGAGCGGGGAGTGATTATCGGTCGGAACCAAAAAATGATGCTCTGCTGACATATTTTCACAGTTCAGAAATCTGTGCTTGCACTTCTGCCTTGCTTCATATCCCCTCTTCATTTAATTTAGGCATCATTTGGGATTTTGGAGGGCTGTTTGAAATCCGTTCATTTGTTTGTAAGCCTCTGCTTCTCTTCCCATCTATCTAGGATGTGTAAACAAAAAACAACAGAAAGCAAAAAGGTTACTTCACAGAAACTCTTAAACCAAATCACTCTGAGCAAAATATGTATATATAAATGTATTTCCCAATAATTAAGAAGTCCAGCTGCTTCCTAGATGCCTAGATTTGTTTACTTCTTGGCAGTTTTCTGAAGTTGTTGCATTCCATCTCTGCAATACTGCAGTAGGTGGTGAATTCACCTAGACCTGAGTTTCCTTTGAAAACAAACAAACAAACAAACAAAAAACCAAACCAGCAAGCCACTTGTGTATGCACATATTTGGGTTTTATATTCACGCATGAACTAATTTTATTTGTTTGTTTGTTTGCAGAAGAGTCTGTATCAAAGAGTAGACTCCTTTATGTCAGAGAAATAGAATAATGATGTTCAAGTAAAGGCAAATATAAGGGAAGATATTGCTTTTATTTGCAGGTTGTTGTGACTTTTCAGTGTTAGCTCACTGTCCTGCACAGAAATTGTTACAGAGAAGGGGGGCCCAGGGAAGTTTCAGAAATATCTCTGCTGACTGGCAAAAGTCAGATCTCCATTCCTCTGTTCGAGTCCCTCAGAGGTAATTTGAATTTGCAGAGAAGTTTGGTCAGTACAAACAAATTAAACAGGGAAACTGTTCAGTGGTACACAGTCATTTCACCCTCTTATTTGCACTGTAATATTGCATTACCCTCTAATTGTCACATATACTTTCCACTCTCCAAATATGAAAACCAAATATTGAATCCATTTAAAGTTGCACCGCTTCCTAGGCTCATCGGCTGGGGAGGGAAATAATTTTTAGCGTGTTCTTGCTGCCATCTACTGGGCCCACAGCTCCGAGCCACCCTTTCATCCCTGAAACTTTGCTCTATCTTTAAAGCCGAGAGGAAACAGGTGCATGACAAACACGGGGAAATGCAGTTAAACAGAAAAAAAGGCGTGACAATGTCGCCAGCGGCACTGGGAGGTCCCCACATCATCCATTTTAAGCATATAGGGGAAAACTCCTCTTTTCTTTGCTAGAGCTATATTCACTACTTGGAGTTAAGGACATGCACATATCTTTGCAGACTCCAGCTCTAGATGCAAGGTAATTTTATAAAGGCAAGGCAGTTATTTATTATTTCTGGTTGCCTAGGCTAAGAGATTGCAATAATATATTCTTTGAAGGATAAGTATTTGTTTTGCAGGGAAAAAAACAAAAAACAAAAAAACCCCCAACCCCCAAAACCAATCAAAACAACCACAAAAAAGGGAAGGGAAGGGAAGGGAAGGGAAGGGAAGGGAAGGAAAGGAAAGGAAAGGGAAGGAAAGGAAAGGAAAGGGAAGGAAAGGAAAGGAAAGGGAAGGAAAGGAAAGGGAAGGAAAGGAAAGGAAAGGAAAGGGAAGGAAAGGAAAGGAAAGGAAAGGAAAGGAAAGGAAAAGTTTTGGATATTCAATATCATTATTATTGTCATATTAAAAGGCAGCTATTGCCAGTTTCCTCTGCTCCCTTTCATCTCTTCACTGTCTGTCTAAATTCTACCCTCAGACTGTGGAAGGAAGTGTGGCATGCTACTTAAGTAACAACAGTGTGACTTTGTCTGCATTTTGTTAACAGTTTGTCTAGAAAGAATTTTGTTTTCATAGCAGAAACATATTCCCAGAAGTATCATCTCATGTTGTTGTTTGTTTATTTCCAAATGATGACTGATCTGAAACAGTGACACCATCTAGCAGTTTTATCCCAAGGAACACAACACCATATCCATAAACATCTTCTTAAAGGAATAGATCGAAATGGATAGAGAAATAAATACCATTTTCACATGTAGGTTGCCTGGGCCAAGTCCACTGCTGGCTTAGCTAACAGCTTGGGCTAGGCCTTCCCGATCCCTGTGATGCCTCCAAAACACACACTGCAGAATAAAAGCATATAGTGACTGTCCTAAGGCAGTCAAGAACCTTTAGGCCTTGGGCTCAGCAGAAACCTCAGGTCAAGCATTCCTTTCCAGAGCTCACCTGCAAGGTGCCACTGATTTATCCTCATAAAAACACTTTTACACCCTGGGTTATTGTTACACCCGAAACAACACAGAGTGTAACCGTGGTTATCCATAGAAAACCTTTCTTCTTCTACATGACAGGAGTTCAGCTTAAGAAAAGGATCTCTGATTAAGAGCAGTGACTGGATGGAGCACATCCCTCTAGAGCAGTGACTTAGATAAATCCTAATTCCTTTGATGCCTTAGGTTTTATCTTTTGGGAGTAGGTTCCTGAGGTAGGCTTTCTGAGTTAGCTTACTTCCTCTATTCATAGCTCTGCCTTAGTAGCTTAGGCATCCCTTGGTTCCATGTCATAGCTTCTGGGACACTTCCCTCTGGTACCAGGGATCTCCACATAACTGAACTTAAGAACCCAAAGTTTAAGACTCCTCTTGGTGGAAGAACAGCAACAGCCCAAGTTATGCAATTCTAAGGACTTAAGTGGCTCATGTCTTACTCTGAAAAGCTGAAGTAAACCAATATGGCCTCCATGCAAGGAAACAGACTCAGAGAGGAAACACCACATCAATCAATCAGTGAATAAAGCCTCAAACTACAGATTCCCATCTGGCCTCAAATTCTTCACTATCTGACACAGCACACAGTTCTATGAAAGGATATGCAAAGAACTATAATGCGGATTTTGAAAGTGGAGATTTTTAAAATAAGATGAAGTACCTTTACAGTATGTCATGAAATGTGCGCAACTTGGTGACTCCTTTCTGCCCTCTCCTACATGCAATGCCTATTTTGATGGACTTTTCTGAGCAGAAGAGTGGTCTAGCATGAGATGGTGTCTCAGGGGCTGAACAACAGAACAAGGTCTTCACAAACTGGCAGAGGAGGTTATCCAGCTCACTGAGACACCAGAGTGTGATTCTGTCCTTAAGTGATGCTTGTTTCTGTGAAACAATATAATAATAATAATGGTTTAGGTTGGAAGAAAGCTCAAAGATCATCTAGTTCCAACCCTCTATCATAGGCAGGGATGCCTCCCACTAGAACAGGTCACTCAAGGCATCATCTAACCTAGCTTTGAACCCCTCCAGGGAGGGAGCATCCACAACCTCCCTGGGCAACCTGTGCCAGTGTTTCACCACCCTCACTGTAAAGAATTTCTTCCTAACATCCAGTTGAAATCTCCCCTCTGCCAGTTTAAACCCATTCCTCCTAAGTGGCTAGCTACCCACCTTGGGAAGGTACTTGGTATCTGCTTTTCTTTTACTGTTGCTATCTGAGCTTGTATCTCTATATAGGTTTCATCTCAGCACATATGACCAACGTTATTGTATGAAACAGAATATTGTGTTTCAAAGTATTTAGCAAGACTTCCGAAAATGAGTGGAACATATTTGTTGTGCGTTCTGCTCTGCCAGCGTGACACTCACATGACAGCGATAGCTGCTTTCTCTTACACTTGCCAAATGCACAAATACACTGCTCTATAGTGCTGTAGCACAGCACATAGTAGTTGCGTGCACTTAATCTGTGTGCTGCTGCAAAATACCTGTGCCTCCTAAGTCGAACAGATTGCCATGGAAAATGTTACATGATATCTGCGGTTTAAATGGCTTTCTGCACACAAGGAAGTTATTTTTGGGCAGTATAGTGTATGATCATATGGGTTCTTTGTGACTGAGAAGCAAGCGTACAAAGAAGAGGGATGTTCACGATTTGAGCCCCTCTCCTGTGAGGAGAGACTGAGGGACTTGGGACTGTTCAGTCTGGAGAGGAGAAGGCTCAGAGGTGACCTTATTGTGACCTTTCAGTATCTTAAGGGGGCCTACAAGAAAACTGGGAAGGGACTTTGTAGGATGTCAGGTAGTGATAGGACTGGGGGGAGTGGAACAAAGCTAGAAAGCTCGATAGGAGCTGTTGGTGTGCTCTTGCAGCCCAGAAAGCCAACCAGAGCCTGGGCTGAAGCAAGAGAAATGTGGGCAGCAGGGCGAGGGAAGTGATTCTCCCTCTCTACTCCACACTGGTGAGACCCTACCTGGATTACTGTGTCCAGTTCTGGAGCCACTATTACAAGAGGGATATGGATGTGCTGGAAGGTGTCCAGAGAAGAGGCACGAGGATGATTAGAGGGCTGGAGATGCTCTACTATGAGGAGAGACTGAGGCAATTGGGGCTGTTTGGTCTGGAGAGGAGAAGGCTCAGAGGTGACCTTATTGTGATCTTTCAGTACCTTAAGGGGACCCACAAGAAATCTGGGGAGGGACTTTTTAGGCTGTCAGGTAGTAATAGGACTGGGGGAAATGTAACAAAGCTAGAAATGGGTAGATTGAGACTGGATATTAAGAAGAAGTTCTTCACCATGAGGGTGGTGAGACTCTGGAACAGGTTGCCCAGGGAGGTGGTGGCAACCCCATCCCTGGAGGTGTTTAAGGCCAGACTGGATGAGGCTCTGGCCAGCCTGATCTAGTGTGAGGTGTCCCTGCCCATGGCAGGGGTCTTGGAACTAGCTGATCCTTGTGGTGCCTTCCAACCCTGACTGATTCTATGATTCTATGATGAAAGTTTGCAACATTTTGCACATTCTGAATGATTCAGAAATCATCGCAGTGGGCTTTGTGCTGAGCCTGTAGGCCAGCTTTCATTAAATAAGAAATTTTAATTAATTTAAAAAAAAATTAAATTAAAGGTCCAGAATCTTGTATAAGCAAAGATATCATGAGAGGTTCTGAAAAGCCCAGTGGAAAAAAAAAATGTTATTGTGATCTTAAACAATATGCAGTATATAATACTGTGAAACACAATGAGTAGCCTACACATATTGCTCCATCACTAATTCATAGTGATACAATTATTTTTTCCAAGATGATTTGCAGTACTTTTAGTAACATGTAAGTAGTACCTTGAATTCAATCAATGCCCACTACTGTTTAATGGAATTAGCAAATTTTGAAACAGAGAGATTTTATTCTGTAGAATTGTTAACATTTCAAGCTTGTCCTTCAGAATAAGAAAGAAGCAAAATTCTGTTTTAGATACTCAAAATTATGTTTTAGGTACTCAGGTTTTAGATACTCAGGAATATCTATATAAGCTACCAAAAATCTCCTATTTCATTAAGACTGGAACATTATAACACATTAATCTAAATTATAAAATCAAAGAGAAACACATCAGCAGCCTAAGAATTAAATGTTCCACTATTCTTTGTAAACAACATTCACAGAATTTTCTATAACCTGTTCTGAAACTGATAAATCAGAACATTTTTTACGAGATCTACTTACAGAATGGTAAGGTTGGAAAGGACCTCAAGGATCATCTAGTTCCAACCCCCTGCCATAGGCAGGGACACCTCCCACTAGTACAGGTTAACTCAAGACCTTGTCCAAACTGGCCTTGAACACCTCCAGGGAGGGAGCAGCCACGACCTCCCTGGGCAACCTGTGTCAGTGCCTCACCACCCTCACTGCAAAGAACTTCCTCCTAACATCCAGTCTAAATCTCCCCTCTGCCAGTTTAAACCCATTGCCCCTTGTCCTGTCATTGCAAGACCTTGTAAATAGTCCCTCCCCAGCCTTCCTGTAGGCCCCCTTCAGATACTGGAAGGCTACTCTAAGGTCTTCTCGAAACCTTCTCTTCTCCAGACTGAAGAGCCCCAACTCTCTCAGCCTGTCCTCATAGGAGAGCTGCTGCAGCCCTCTGATCATCTTTGTGGCCCTCCTCTGGACGCGCTCCAACACTTCCATGTCCTTCCTGTGCTGGGGGCTCCAGAACTGCACACAGTACTCCAGGTAGGGTCTGACAAGAGCAAAAGGGGGAGAATCCCCTCCTTTGCCCTGCTGGCCACGCTGCTCTTGATGCAGCCCAGGACTCGGTTGACTGTCTGGGCTGCATGCGCACACTGCAGGCTCATGTTGAGCTTTTCATCAACCCTGACCCCCAGGTCCTTTTCCTTCAGATAATGAAGTGGCTAGATGGACAGGAGACTGACTGCTCTGCAAAATAATAATTCACACTGAAACTGATCACTCCTGTTATTATGTTTTGTGTGCTGCTAAAACATATCTATGAATTATGAAACAAGGGAACTTATGTTAATTTTAAATAGTATTCAGGGCAAAACTACTGAAATATCAATATCCTAATAGCTCCCTGAGCATTCCTACAACCAGACAAAGCACAAGGGGATGTATAGGTCTTATTTTTCTTATTTTGTTTTGACAAGAAGAAAGCAATGTCCTATTGACAGTCAAGTGATGCTCAGTCCAGTGAGATTAGACGAAGAGTTTGCCATACACCTTCACAGATGTATTGCAAACTCTCCTCCTTGTACTGAACATCTGTTTGGGAATGTCTCAGGCTTCCCATGTCAATCTGCACTGCTCAGTGTTCACCTGGCAATCTTATTCCAGAGATGACATGATTAAGTGCCACATTCAAAGAACTGTCTGTTTCAGATACCAGTTGCTAAATCCCTTGTGGAACTGTGTGTCCTGCCGCATAGGTGTTCCAGTGCCTGAAAACTTTTATTTTTCCTCTAAATTTTGTTTAGAGAATTTGGAACACATCTCAGTCCATTCACCTGAACTATAGCTGGTGAACTGCTCTCTCCTCTCCGATTCTTCCGTGCTTGTGTCAATAGGAAGCATTAAATGAAGCTTAGCTTTCATGAGGAACCAAAGCTTCTCTGTGCTGAATTTGACGCTGCACACTGGGTAGATGAATTCTATATGAATGCCAGTCTTACCCCTGTGATGTGCATGTTCAGAAAATGCTCCATGACCCATCTTTCCTTCAAATATGACATCTCTTCTGGCCTCCCCTGGCTTCTAGTGGGCTAATTTGGTCTTAGCAATCATAAGTGGTTTAGGAAATATTATGCATTTTAGAACTGAAGCTTTGACATGACGTAAGTTCGACCCTATTGAGCGTTCTGGATAACCATGTGTTTTATGGCTTTCTGATGTTCTTGTTGCAGCATTGAGGTCTATAAATATTTAGAATATAGAGTCTGTGGTCCATTTATGTCTATTTTATGTAGCATTGTTTTTCTTTATTGGAGTTTTCTGTTTCATGTATGACAGCAGCAATTTAGTTTTCAAATAGGGTTTTTTTTCCCCCTACAGGGTTTCTCTTAACACAGAAGCATTGAAGTAATCAGAAAATGGATTCTACTTTAACACTCATAAACTGGAAGATATCAACAAAGATTAGCTGGAGAAAAATAAAGAAATAAACTATGACAGTGTTGAGAATGATTCCCAGAATTTTAAATACTTGTTAAAGGCTTTGCTGTATTTCACTTCAATAAACATCATGCTCCAGTTACTACTTGAAACCATAGGGGCATTATCCTGTGCAGCACTTATCAATATTTTAACATGTGAAAGTCAAATGATGTTGAAACATTGAACTATATTTCCATCTGTGCAAGCTAAAATGGTACAAATGCATCCCATGTAACAGAATACTACATCCCCAGTTACTTTCTTACAAGTGATACCTGATTCCTCTCTATTTTGTGCAGTTGTTTCCATTGCTCTGATGGTGCCCAGAGGAAGACTGTCTTTCAACATTAACTTATAGCATTTAAGGAGTTTTAACCCATCCTGCTTTAAAACCACCAGAAACAAATGCTTGGGACATGTTATTAATACCAGTAATTAATTTTTAGTTGCCCTCGTCTTGGTACTAAATCTCTCTGTGCATGTGCATTTTGCGTGAAAATGGATACTAGTACCAAAACAAAGGCTCTGAAAGTGGCTAGAGCAGAAACGTGCTGCTTCTGTAAGAGATTCCAGGAGCTTGTGCCTAGTGGAAAAGTGGTGAGCATTGTTCATACAGTACTCAGAGGGCAGCAAGAGAAGGGGACTGTATGTCCCACCAAATGGTAGCAAGCAACGAAAGAAGGAAGTTACCTTCAAAGAGTGAACATTTCAGTGGAGTTTCTCTGAAACCGCAGGAAAGACAGTCCCAGACACCTATAATGTGACCTCCATATACCATGGTCCCAGAGCCCCCTGTGTCAGTCACAACTGCGTGGTCTGTCATATTAGACAGACAATTACTCTGTTTCACCTTATCTGGTTATGAACCAGAAGAAGGATCACTGCGCTGCAGATGGCTGTGACATGGGCGTGACACAGGTGTGGTGCTATGTGAGTGTGAGACTCATGCCAAGTGTTAACTGTATTGTTCAGAGTGTCACTTAAGAGTCTGTACCCCAGGAATATCTTGTTTTACCAGCAACCCCTTAAAGATTAACATGATTGGCATCCCTCCCCTGAATTAGTCTCCTTGCTTATGTTATTGCTGACAGTAGGGACCTTCTTCTGATCACTGCATTACTTTTCTTGGCTTACATTGTGTTTGTTTCCTTCACTGCATGTTCTCCTTGTTTCTTCTAATTTTCCTGCCTCATATCTTGGCTTATACTTTCATATCAACCAATTGTTTGCTTCTTTATGTCTTGGAGCTAACCGCAGCTTTACTTTTCTATGGTCACAGGTCCACAATTCTTGCATGACCTGCTTAATAACAATGCTTGAACTGCCGTCTTTTGCTATTGCTTTCTAAAAAGATGTGATGACTACCAAATCTACTTAATTGTGAGGTCACTTCAAGCACTTCTTCCCAGCCTTTTAGGAGTTGCTCATTTAGTTCTCTTGTTTCTCTCTATAGTCATAGTCCTAGTAAGTTACAGAATCAAACAAACCAGACTTCTAGTTCTGCCCATCTCTTCTGTGCTGGTGGAAAGGTAAATTTTTACATTCCAGTATATTCCCACCTGATCTGATGTCTTCCTCTAGAGGTTCAGATAGATCATCGAGTCAAACAGCAAGCCAAAATAAACAGAAAACAGCTGTAGTTGCTTGAATACATCCCTTCATGGAGCTATTGCTCCTTTCAATTTCAACCAGGAGAGAAATGATTACATATGCTACAAGAGCTGTGCTTCCACCCCTGGGGTAATAAAAAGAAATAAATATATTTTTTTTGCCACGGTCTAGTTGATTGGCTAGGGCTGGGTGGTAGGTTGGACTGGATGATCTTGGAGGTCTCTTCCAACCTGGTTGATTCTATGATTCTATGATTCTATGAGGCATGGCAGTTGTCTCCCTTTGCATAATCAAACAGTGTCATATAGCAATCAAATCTGTGTTTTGCAGTTCCCTGATGTCCATCAATGGTCAGTTCTCCTGAGTGCCAGTTATGGATGTGGCCAATGAGAGACTTTCTTTTATGGGTTTCACAGCTTTGCACATTGGCCTTAAGTTGGCTTCACTTAACACAGCCAATTTTTTTTCAGGGGTTTGTTGATTCTGCTTTATAATTTTTATTCTCCTTGCATGGATATCTAATGGTAGTCTATTACTGTTGTTCAGCAGAGTTTCTGGGAATGGATTTCAGAGGGCTTTCCATTCAGTTAGAACTGACTTTGTCCATTAGCCTGTAAGTGGCTCTAAGTGCATCCAGTAGAAGGAGTGCAATCATTTGGTCAATATGCTTCTTCTACAGTGTGTACATCTAGAGTACCTTCAGAGCTGGCAAAATTATACAGCAGATACTGATACATTAAAAGTATATGACAGATACATGAGAAGACCTAACCTAGGCTAGATCTCCATTCCCATGGTATAGTCATGATGTTGGAATACAACATGAGTCTTTCTGCAATGATTCACTTAGGTTTGGGATTTCTTGTAGGCCGAAGATTTTTCCCTTCTTCCTTCCCATTGGATTCTGACATCTGTATTTTCCAAAATGGTTCACCTGCTCTCACTGTTTCTTCAGGTTTGCGCCTCTGTATTCTTTTCTACAAGCTGTCACACAGAGTCCCAAGAAACATGTTTATGGTGGTAGGAAATGACAGCAGCAAATAGACACATTCAACATTTCTGAGAACTCTATAAAGGTTAATGTGGTCACCAGGATCCACCAAGGAAAACTGTTCTATCATCAGTGGTTTATCATGCAATGCTTCAATGGAGCCTTTGTGAAAGATTTTGATTTTCCAAACTTTTGCATAGATTACTGTGGGAATCCAAGAAGAAGAAATGTAAGAGAAAAAAATAATAAACTGTGTACAGAGCATTCGACCTTCATTCCCACAGCCTCAGGATGTCTCCCACAGGGCAGGAGAGATAGTTGGACACCTGGCCCAGGGGAAAAACAAGATATGAAGTATGTTAAAGACTGAGCTGTACATCACCTGGATTATGTTAATGTGTTGTTTGCATGGTGGTATAAAATGAGTCACTGTGAGGTGATAGGCGACACGGTTACACTTGTTACACTTGTGCTGCTGACACTTGTCTGACACTGGTCTTATGCTTGCACTCTCAAGGAATAAAGGGCAGCTGCTTCAATCCAAAGCTGATTGCATTGATTGTCACTGATTGTCACTGGCAGTGACAGATTACCAGCAGATGAGTCCCCCAAAAGACCAGATCAGGCATCTGAGCTTCTGTCCTGGAAGGACAAGCCCCAAACATGCCCTAAACCAAACCATGGGCTGGGTGTAGTACGTAAGGCTGGTGACCTGGACACGGCCTAGACTTGCCTGGACATGTTCTGGGTCCAGGAAAACCAAACGCACATGTTGCACATGGATCTGACCTTGTGGCACACATAGGGACCGTGTGTACCTCTGGCCATGTTTGGGCCAACTTGATTCCATTAGTGAAATTATCAAGTTTCTCCCTTCAACTTTCTTCTGCTGTTGGTAATTATTGTGTTAGGAAAGTTACATTAATACTGGCCGAATACAAGCCTTGCCTTGCCTTGTATTGCAAGAAGAGCTGCTGTCGAGCTTGCAGCTAAAAAAGCCTGTGATGGTTTGGGAGTTCCCTGCCCCCCCCCCACTTTGTAAAATCACCCAGACTAGAACTCAGCTGGCTGGAAGTTAAGGAATGAAGCTCTATTTACAGCTCAGCACAATATACAGGCAGATATATACACTATATACAGGAATATTTACAGAAATATACAGGGTAAAGGTAATACAGAAACACAACACCCCTCCCAGAAATCAGAGACCCCAGGAGGGGCTCCCAACCACCCTTCCACCTTCTCCCTACCCCTATACCTTACCCCAAGGTTTTG
>WBNM01036067.1:0-37494 GCA_013399055.1 Ramphastos sulfuratus | reverse complement strand
CTTGTAGCTCTTTGTTGGAGCCTTCCCAGTGGGTCTCTGTCTTTCATGAAGTGGGGAGCCCAAAACTGGACACAGTGTTCCAGCTGTGGTCTCATCACGGCATAATAGAGGGGCAGAACCTTAAACTTCCAACTGCTCCAAAGGTTGTTAAGAATGAAATGTTCTTCAAGTGCTTTCACAGGAAATAGGTGAGTTGGTTTTGTTTAGACTGATGAGTTGGGGTTCTTCAGTCTGGAGAAGAGAAGGCTTCCAGGAGACCTTAGAGTAGCCTTCCAGGATCTGAAGGGGGCCTACAGGAAGGATGGAGATGGACTACTGACAAGGTCTTGCAATGACAGGATGAGGGGCAATGGGTTTGAACTGGCAGAGGGGAGATTTAGACTGGATGTTAGGAGGAAGTTGTTTGCAGTGAGGGTGGTGAGACACTGGCACAGGTTGCCCAGGGAGGTTGTGGCTGCTCCCTCCCTGGAGGTGTTCAAGGCCAAGTTGGAGGAGGCCTTGAGTGACCTGTACTAGTGGGAGGCATCCCTGCCTATGGCAGGTAGTTGGAACTAGATGATCCTTGAGGTCCCTTCCAACCTTACTATTCTAGGATTCTGTGATTCTATGGAGCTGCTCCCTCTGGAAAGCACAAGTGAGGCAGGAAACGAATTACACAGGACAACAGAGACACTTCCTTACCTGAGAAGGATTCATTCTGGCACGTATCAAAGGTGGCAATACATTAATGAGGGCATTTCCAAGAAGAGCCATTTATAGCAGTGTCTGCTAAGAAGCCAAATCACAGTCACCACTCTCTCCTTTAACTAGTAGTGAAGTTACTTTGTGAAGGTAATGATAAACATCCATAGCAGTCAGGAATCTGCAGTTCAGGCAGCCTGGGCAGTAAATGCAGAATAGAAATGCAAAGACCAAGCCCCCTGACCCCTAGGATTAGAAAACTGAGCTCATTGGTTAGGTGTCCCTGCCTATGGCATGGGGTTGGAACTAGATGACCTTTGAGGTCCCTTTCAACCTTACCATTCTATGATTCTATGTCATCCAGCTTCCATCTAGCACAGGCTGAAATGAACAGCTCAGTACCATTATTATATTCCAAAGGGATTTAATACATTGAAAAAAAGACACTTCTATAGAAGTAATGATAAACATAATATCTCAGTGGATCATTAGTAAGAAATGTAATTGCCATCAACAAAGCACAACTGTATAAAAAATACTTCTCTGGTCCTACAGGTTGGCCACTCTGTCTTCTGCACACTGCTGAGTGCTTAAATGAAAGAAACCACTAGGCTGAGAAGGCTGTAGCAAAAGCAGGTACTTGGCTAATCCTGCAAATGAAACCAGCATCTAGAGAGACCTGCAACTCCAGCATTCTCAGCTTCTGTGCTTACAAGGTATGTACAATGAGTAAGCTGTCAGGATATTAAGCTTGTTGTATCTGATCCATGTTAAGTTCCACAAACTGTTCCCCTCTAGGACAAGGGGCTATGGCTTTAAGATGGAAGAGGTTAGATTTAGATTGGATATTTGGAAGAAATTCTTTAGAGTGAGGGAGGTGAGACACTGGAACAGGTTGCCCAGGCAAGTCGTGGATGTTTCCTCCTTGGAAGTGCTTAAGGCCAACTTGGATGGGGCCTTGAGCAACCTGGTCTAGTGGAATGTGTCCCTGACCACAGTGGAGGGTGTTGGAACTAGATGGTCATTTAGGTCCCTCCCAACTCAAACCATTCTATCCTTCTAAGAAATACTGTACTAGTCTCCACTCAAGCCTCTGTGCTCCTCCTGGTTTTTTGCTCAATGTTTGTCAGATGCTACGGGTGCAGCCCAGCAGGGATTGCAGCAAGCACTGTGTTTATCCACCCATATTCTGGAGGCACTGATTCTATCCACTGAGAAACACACAAAGTAAATGCACCTTCCAATTTAGCTTCTTGAAAACCAGAATTTTAAATTCTGTTTTCAGTTCTTGGGATGGTTACCACAAATAGGAGCTTACCAGGGAGTTTTAGCAAGTAAAAAAACCTTGAGTTGATTTATGATGTTGACTTGCATCATCAGAGTAAGATGTATGAGCACACGAAAAGTGGTACAAAATCAATGCCATCTTTACAACAAAGGCTCCTCTGAATGCATCGAAGATGATAAAGAATCACAGAACGTGCTGGGCTGGAAGGGACCTCCAAAGGTCATCCACACCAACCCCCACTCCAGTCAGCAGGGACATCTTCATAGAATCATAGAATGGTAGGGTTGGAAGGGACCTCAAGGATCATCTAGTTCCAACCCCCTGACATAGGCAGAGACACCTCCCACGAGTACAGCTCACTCAAGGCCTCCTCCAACCTGGCCTTGAACACCTCCAGGGAGGGAGCAGCCACAACCTCCCTGGGCAACCTGTGCCAGTGTCTCACCACCCTCACTGGAAAGAACTTCCTCCTAACATCCAGTCTAAATCTCCCCTCTGCCACTTTAAAACGATTGCCCCTTGTCTTGTCATTACAAGACCTTGTCAATAGTCCCTCCCCAGCCTTCCTATAGGCCCCCTTCAGATATTGGAAGGCTACTCTAAGGTCTCCTGGAAGCCTTCTCTTCTCCAGGCTGCAGAGCCCCAACTCTCTCAGCCTGTCCTCACAGCAGAGCTGCTGCAGCCCTCTCAGCATCTTGGTGGCCTCCTCTGGACCTGCTCCAACACTTCCATGTCCTTCCTGTGCTGGGGGCTCCAGAACTGCACACAGGACTGCAGCTGGGGTCTGAGGAGAGCAGAGCAAAGGGGCAGAATCCCCTCCCTTGCCCTGCTGCCCACACTGCTCTTGCTGCAGCCCAGCACACAGTTGCTGTCTGGGCTGCACTCACACTGCAGCCTCATCTTGAGCTTTTCATCACCCCAGACCCCCAGGGCCTGTTCCTCAGGGCTGCTCTCAGCCATTCCCCACCCAGCCTGGAGTTGTGCTTGGGATTGTGCCTACCCAGGTGCAGGACCTTACACTTGGCCTTGTTGAATGTCATGAGGTTGGCCTGGGCACAGCTCTGCAGCCTGTCCAGGTCCCTCTGGATGGATCCCTGCCCTCTAGCAAGTCGACTGTGCCACACAGCTTGGTGCCATCTGCACACTTGCTGAGGCTGCACTGATTCCTCTGTCCATGGCACTGACAAAGATGTCAAACAGCACTGATGCCAGCACTGACCCCTGAGGGACACCACTTGGCACTGGTTTCCAGGTGGACATTGTGTCCTTGATCACCACTCAACTAGATCAGGCTGCCCAGAGCCCTGTTGAATCTCACCTTGAATATCTCCAGGGACGGGGCCTCAACCACCTCCATGGGCCACTTGTTGTAGTGTTCCACTACCCTCATGGTTCAGAATTTGTTCCTAACATCCAATCTAAATCTGCCCTTCTCTAGTTCGAAGCCATTGCCCTCATCCTAGAACCACAGGCCTTTGTAAACAGCCTCTGTCCAGCCTTCACGTAGACCCCCTTCAGGTACTGGCAGGTTGCTATTAGGTCTCCCTGGAGCCTTCTCTTCTCCAGGTTGCACACCCCCAGCTCCCTCAGCCTGCGCTCGTAGCAGTGCTCTTCCAAGCCCATTCATTTTTGTGGCCCTCCTCTGGCCCTGCTCCATCAGGTCCATGTCTCATTGACTGCTCCTGCCTTTCTGCTCATGCAACAAGTGCACGGCAGGGCTGGTACTCCCCACTGCACGTGGGAGCTGTTTTCTGACCTGGTTCCCCACAATATATCCTCTGTGGGACTATGTAATAAGAGATGGCAGAGTCATTATATCTAGGCAGTTAATTGGAGGTATTTCTTACCTATCTGTATGAACATTTTCTGTGAATGCTCCTTCTTGTGAAAAGCTTAATGATGCATTTTACTTCAGCCTGTCTTCTGCCGTCTGCCTCCATCCCTGCTTTCAATAGCTACAAAGGTAAGGTTGTTTGGGGGTTTGTTTTTTTTTTTCCCAACCCTCAGTGAAACACTGTCGATAGCAATTTTTAGAGGAACAAGCTATTATGCAAAGGTCAGGGAGTTTTGTAAAGATCATAATTGCCTGAAGGCTTCATTAACCTTTACAAAATAGTGGTGGCTGGATTACGCAACGTACAATTAAATGACCATTAACATCCAGAGCAATTAATGAAAGTAACATCCTCAAGGTACTGCAAATCACATAGATGCTACCCAGTATTGGTCCCCATGCACAAGTCTTATCCCAGCAAACAGACTTGAAGTAAGATAATTCTACAGATGACAAAGGCTACTTCCCATGCAGAGCACAATAAACACATTTACCAGCGTTTATTAGCGCCTGGCAGAACACTGGGGTGAGACTGAAGGGACTGTGCAGTGCCAAGGGCATTGTCCTCTTCTGCAGATATTCCAGAAATTGAGAATCTCACAAATAATCTCCAAACTGCAGAATGGTTAACAGTTGGAAAGGACATGCAGACATCACCTAGTCCAAACCCCCCTCCCATACTGAAGCAGGGTCACCTAGAGCGGCCTGTACAGAATGATGTCCAGACTGATTTGCAATCTCTCCAGAGAAGGAGACTCCACAAGCTCTCTGGGCAGCCTGTTCCACTGGTCCAGCAGATTCAGCACCCTCAAAGTAAAGAAGTATTTCCTCATGTTTAAGCAGAACCTCCTGTGCTCTAGTTCGTGCCTGCTGCCCCTTGCCCCATCACTGGCCAGCACTGAGAAGAGCCCAGCTCCACCCTATTGACACCCATCCTTTAGACATTAATCAGCATAAGATCCCCTTCTTCTCCAGGCCAAACAGCTCCAGGTATCTCAGTCTCTCCTTGTAAGAGAGATGCTCTGGTCCCATCATCATCTTCATAGCCCTCTGCTGGACTCTCTCTGGGAGTTTGCTGTCCCTCTTGAATTGGGAAGTTTAGAACTGGACACAATGCTCCATGTGGCCTCATTAGAGATGGGAAAAAGCCTCCCCCAATCTGCTGGTCACACCAGCACCCCAAGAGACTATTTGCCTTCTTGTCATGTAAGCATACTGCTGGTTTATGGTTAACCTGTTGTTAACCAGCACACTCTGTCCTTCTCTGCACAGCTACTTTCACAATAGGTCATCCCCTGGTACTGGTGTATGGGGATGACAACAAAATTCCAGTAGTTGCTTCTTGGCAATATCCAGACTGTGTCAGCCTCTCTGAAGAGAAGTCTTCCTGCTCTTCCTCTCCCTGGCTCCAGGAAGCCCCTCTCCACCTCTGTAGTGTTCAGCCACAGAACTCATGGTTGCTGCTGCTGCCTTCCTTCCGAGCTAAGTGATGATAACCACTTAAAGTAATGAGACCCTGTCCCTTTTGTTTGAAAAGATACCAGGGGATGGAAATGTCCATTTCCCCCCCAAATCTTTTCAGGCACTAAGCTGATGATCCATATTGTAGTAAACAGGCACACAGAAGTGAGGTTAAAGCCTCTTTAATCTACCTCTCCACTTAATCTGTTCAGCTCAAAAGAAACGAAGCTTCCCTTGTACTATTAACCTACATGGAAAAGCTTATCCAGTTTCAGCAATGTTGCATTTTTGCACCAAACCATTCAACAATTCCTAAGAAAACTTAATAAAGTGTTGAGTTGGGAAAAAATATATATGCTTTATAAAGTAGAATTGTGTCATAGCTGTGAGAAGATAACAAGTGGTGTATGTATTTACATAGAGGAAAACACAACCAAATACTGTTAAAGATAACAGCTCACATACTCAAGTTGGGAAAAGCAATCTCCCTGTACCCAAGTATGGAAAGCTGCCAACTCAGTGATTCCAGGCTTCATTTCTTGTATGTTACATAAATGCTCTCTGAAGGTGGAGCTATCTGGTTTCTCATGCTTCCCCTGCTCATAGAATTGTCAGGGTTGGACATCATCCAGTTCCAACCCCTCTGCCATGGGCAGGGACACCTCACACTAGATCAGGTTGCTCAGACTCACATCCAGCCTGGCCTTAAAAACTTCCAGGGATGAGGCTTCCACCAACTCCCTGGGCAATCTGTGCCACTGTCTCACCATCCTCATGGTGAAGAACTTCTTCCCAACATCCAATCTGAATCTATCCACTTCCCGTTTTGCTCCATTCCCTCTAGTCCTACCCCTACATGACATCTTAAAAAGTCACTCCCCAGCTTTCTTGTAGCCCCTATCAGATACTGGAAGGCCACAATAAGATCTTCTTGGAGCCTTCTCCTCTCCAGACTGAACAAGCTGAACTCTCTCAGTCTGTCTCCAGAGCAGAACAGCTCCAGTCTTCTGATCATCCTCATGGCACTTCTCTGGACACATTCCAACACATCCATATCTGTCCTGTAATAAGGGCTCCAGAAGTGGATGTAATACTCCAGGTGGGGTCTTACCAGAGTGGAGAAGAGGGTGAAGATCATCTCCCTCACCCTGCTGGCCACACTTCTCTTGATACAGCCCAAGATATGATTAACTTTCAGGCTGCAGGTGCTTTCTGTGGCACTCAGCACTACAGCTCTCAAACATGAATTAACTAACCTATGCAATGTTACTCACTGGTGTAGGATTACTCAGAGGAAGGACAGAGATTGTAAGAGACTAATGTGCTAACCTACTAATTTTGGCTGTACTTTATGTCACAGTTTCTTTGAACAACTTAAAGAGTTTTAAATATGAACATTTAAAGATGCATGTGCTGCTGCTTGTGGCCTCATCTGAAGTTTTAGAGTACCAAGCACTGAAGAGTTGCTTTTAGCCAGGGAAGAGGCTGTTTTGAGGAACAGAGGGTATACACTT
This sequence comes from Ramphastos sulfuratus, assembly GCA_013399055.1. NCBI lineage: Eukaryota > Metazoa > Chordata > Aves > Piciformes > Ramphastidae > Ramphastos > Ramphastos sulfuratus. The sequence continues at coordinate 30,716 of WBNM01036067.1, read as the reverse complement.
TTCTTTTTAATGATGCAAGAAAGAATCCAATCCAGTCCAAGTCCTTGTCCATTTGTAATCCATCCAAATCAAGGTCAGGTGAATGGCTGAGAGCAGCCCTCAGGAAAAGGTCCTGGGGGTTTGGAGTGATGAAAAGCTCAACATGAGCCTGCAGTGTGAGTGCAGCCCAGACAGCAACTGAGTGCTGGGCTGCAGCAAGAGCAGTGTGGGCAGCAGGGCAAGGGAGGGGATTCTGCCCCTTTACTCTGCTCTCCTCAGACCCCACCTGGAGTCCTTTGTGCAGTTCTGGAGCCCCCAGCACAGGAAGGACACGGAACTGGAAGGGATGTCAAGGATCATCTAGTTCCAACCCCCTTCCATAGGCAGGGACACCTCCCACTAGTACAGCTCAATCAAGGCCTCCTCCAACCTGGCCTTGAACACCTCCAGGGAGGGAGCAGCCACAACCTCCCTGGGCAACCTGTGCCAGTGTCTCACCACCCTCACTGCAAACAACTTCCTCCTAACATCCAGTTTCAATCTCCCCTCTGCCAGTTCAAACCCATTGCCCCTTGTCCTGTCATTGCAAGACCTTGTCAATAGTCCCTCCCCAGCCTTCCTGTAGCCCCCTTCAGATACTGGAAGGCTACTCTAAGGTCTCCTGGAAGCCTTCTCTTCTCCAGGCTGCAGAGCCCCAACTCTCTCAGCCTGTCCTCACAGCAGAGCTGCTGCAGCCCTCTCAGCATCTTGGTGGCCTCCTCTGGACCCGCTCCAACACTTCCATGTCCTTCCTGTGCTGGGGGCTCCAGAACTGCACACAGGACTGCAGGTGGGGTCTGAGGAGAGCAGAGCAAAGGGGCAGAATCCCCTCCCTTGCCCTGCTGCCCACACTGCTCTTGCTGCAGCCCAGCACACAGTTGCTGTCTGGGCTGCACTCACACTGCAGCCTCATCTTGAGCTTTTCATCACCCCAGACCCCCAGGGCCTGTTCCTCAGGGCTGCTCTCAGCCATTCCCCACCCAGCCTGGAGTTGTGCTTGGGATTGTGCCTACCCAGGTGCAGGACCTTACACTTGGCCTTGTTGAATGTCATGAGGTTGGCCTGGGCACAGCTCTGCAGCCTGTCCAGGTCCCTCTGGATGGATCCCTGCCCTCTAGCAAGTCGACTGTGCCACACAGCTTGGTGCCATCTGCACACTTGCTGAGGCTGCACTGATTCCTCTGTCCATGGCACTGACAAAGATGTCAAACAGCACTGGTGCCAGCACTGACCCCTGAGGGAGCCACTTGGCACTGGTCTGCAGGTGGACATTGTGCCCTTGATCACCACTCTCTGTGTGCCACCATCCAGCCAGTTCCTTACCCAGCAGTGCTCCACTCATCAAATCTGTTTTTTTCCAGCTTGGTGACCAGGATGCCATGTGGGACAGAGTCAAATGCCTTACTCAGGTCCAGGCAGCTGACATCAGTTGCCCTTCCCTTGTTCACTGTCGCTGTGACTTCATCATAAAAAGCCACTAAATTTGTCAGGCAAGATCTGCCCTTGGTGCAGCCATTGCTGGGTACCACCAATCACCTCTGCTTTGTTTGCCATTTGCCTTAGCAGAGCTTTCAGCAGGATCTGCTCCATGATCTTGCCAGGCACAGAGGTGAGGCTGACTGCTCTGTAGTTCCCAGGGTCACCCTTTTTTCCCTTCTTGAAGATGGGTGTTATGTTTGCCCTTCTCCAGTCAGCAGGAACTTCACCACTCTGCCATCACCTTTTAGAGAAAGGGATAGGGAAAAACAGAGATCACAGATCAAAATGGTATTTTACCTATTGCCTTTTATCATATATCCTCCATTTTTCTGCTTAGTGAATAGTTTGATAATGACACACATCAAGGAGGTCTTTCAGCAGCTTGTGATGTCAGGTGGGTGTATAGGTGTGAATGTGTTTTTTTCTGGGAAGAGTTCCTCTTCTTCACCTTCACCTGTGATTCTTTGGCTTGGCTTCAGTAGTTTTTGTAAAATTTTCACTTAGATTCCCTATTTTTCTCCAGAGGGCTTTGCTTATCTACCAAAATACTTCCTATGTAGAAAGAAAAAAAAAAAAAAAAGTTTTAAGCATTTCATGAAGATTTTTTTTTTTAACAGGATTTAAATTTAGCTGGAATATATTCACACCTATAAAAGCATTAGCAAAAACAGCTTTCTTTTTCTTGTTGGTGTTTGCAAGTTTGGCTAAAACATTTAGAAGGGGAATTACTACCTAGTCCTCTCTGAAAGCAAGAAAGGTGAACTGGTTGCGTAGCAACAGCACCTACAAATAACCAGGCCTTTTCAGCTATTATACAGCATTATGAAGAAGAAAGAAATGCAATTTGAGGCACACTGAATATTTTATATATATATAAAAAAAAACCCCAAACTTTACTCTCAAGCCTACCAGCAGGCATTGCCCCCAAGCACCCTCCTCACAGCAAAAAAAGGAACAAAAAAATTGACTTCTCGATAGATTTGAGAGCCAGAAGGTGAACCAGACCAAGCTGTGGTGCTTCTTCAGTACTGCAACTTGTTCTGCAACAGGCCACACCTGTCTCCAGACCAGCAAATGGTATAGAATCATAGAATCATAGAATGGGAAGGTTGGAAAGGACCTCAAAGATCATCTAGTTCCAACCCCCTGCCATAGGCAGGGACACCTCCCACTAGTACAGGACACTCAAGGCCTCCTCCAACCTGGCCTTGAACCCCTCCAGGGAGGGAGCAGCCACAACTTCCCTGTGCCAGTGTCTCACCACCCTCACTGCAAACAACATCCTCCTAACATCCAGTTTCAATCTCTCCTCTGCCAGTTAACCCATTGCCCCTTGTCCTGTCATTGCAAGACCTTGTCAATAGTCCCTCCCCAGCCTTCCTGGAGCCCCCTTCAGATACTGGAAGGTTACTATAGGGTCTCCTCCATCATCCAGTCCAGTGCCCCTACTGCAGCAGGGTCACCCACAGCAGCTTGCATATGATGCCATCCAGGTGGGTTTTGAATGACTCTGGAGACAGAGGCTCTACCAACCTCTCTGGGCAGCCTGCTTCAGTTCTCCACTGTTATCAAAGTATTAGGTAGGAAGGGATCTCAAAGTATGATAGAATGGCTTATGTTGGGAGGGACCTCAGAGAAAGTGTAGTTCCTTCTTGTGTTTAGATGGAACTTCTTATAGAATCATAGAATGGTAAGGTTGGAAGGGACCTCAAGGATCATCTAGTTCCAACCCCCTGCTATAGGCAGGGACACCTCCCACTAGTACAGGTCACCCCGGGGTTCAACAAGAAAATGGGTGTCCAGCAGGTCTAGGGAGGTTCTTCTCTCCCTCTGCCCTGGTGAAACCATACATGGAGTATTGTGTCCATTTTTGGGCTCCCCAGTTCAAGAGAGACAGGGAACTGCTGGAGAGCCACAAGGATGATCAGAGGGACTTGAAGCATCTCCCCTATGAAGAGAGACTGAGAGCCCTTGGGGCTGTTTAGGCTGGAGAAGACTGAAATGGAATCTGATCAATAAGTATCTGAGAAGCAGGTGTCAAGTGGATGGAGCCAATCTCTTTTTTGGTGGTCAGCAGCAATAAGACAAGGAGCAGCAGCTACAAACTGGAATGTAGGTGGTTTCATCTCAACATGAGGAGAAACTTCTTTACAATGAGGATGAGAGAGCATTGGAACAGGCTGCCCAAGGGGGTTGTGGAGTCTCCTTCTCTGGAGACTTTCCAAACCCACCTGGGTAGATTCCTGTGCAGACTACCTTGGCTGCTCCTGCTTTGGCAGAGGGGTTGGACTCACTCTCTGGAGGTCCTTTCTAACACTCCAGGTTTCTGTGGGAATTGCTTCCGGAGAAAGCAAGCTTTGAAACTTTGTGGATCTGTAATTTGTGTCTGTTTCATAGCTGATTTACAGCAGCTACTACTCATCAGTAGTCTCCTAAATCCATTGGAGTAATATAGAATTAATATTTCATCAACCAAAAATCCTTTGTGTGCTGAACAACCAAAAACCTCCAGAAATGCATGAAGTCCAAATACCATTAGGCTCTTTATGTTAAATACTTGAGACCTGGTTTCTACATTGAATGCTTCACTCTGTGCTCTGTTTCTCTTCCCCTTTGTGATTACTGCAGTGCTCACTGTATGAAATTGGCATTTCAAACTGTTAGGGTGGCTGCTTCACTTCTGTAATTAGCTGTCACAGAATCAAAGAATATTAAGGGTTGGAGGGGATGTTGAAAGATCATCCAGTCCAACTGCCCTGGCAGAGCAGGATCACCTAGAGCAGGTCACACAGGAATGTACCGAGGTGGGTTTTGAATGTCTCCAGAGACTCCACAACCTCTCTGGGCAGCCTGTTCCAGTGTGCTGTCACCCTCCTAGTGAAAAAGTATTTCCTTATGGAAAAGTTCTATGTGAACATGCTGCAGCTTGCACCCACTGCCCCTTGTCCTACCACTGAGCATCTCTGAACAGAGCCTGGCTCCCTCCTCCTGACACTGCCCCTCACATCCTTAGAACCATGAATGAGGTCACCTCTCAGCCTTTTGAGGAGCAACTGCCTCTGCAAGTCTACAGTTTTGGGATGTCAGGAGTCAATGACACAGGATGTGTTTGTGATTTTTCCCATTGTCCCTCTGAGGAAGCTGGGCTGCAGCCCTATCCTTTGAAACTGCACTGCAGGTATTTTCAGGTAAGGTTCATTCTGTGCTTTTTCACTTCTGCTGCTTGTCTACCCAGTCCCTCAACCCTCCCTCCAAATTGCTGGGGCACCATACTCATTTCAGACCATGGATGAACACAAGACAGTGATATTGATGGATTACTTTTACATGTGCAGATTTAAATTTCCAATCTGCAAGCCATTCATGGTTTTCTTTTTTTTTTTCCTTCTTTCATCAAAGAAAGTGAAGTTACTCAGAAATAATCAATGTTTTCTTTAACAAAATGGATTATGCTGCAAGTCAGGTTCAAGCATTAAGTATTTATTTATTGTATTTATTTTACAGAGCTGTCATTTGGCATGGAGGGGGAAGATAGGAGGATGAAAATGAGAGAGAAAAAAAATGACATTACTTCAATACCAGAGAAGGAGGGTAAGTCTGGCTTTTTTAGTGTTCCCTTCTGAGCTGTCTGAGGTTCACATTAGCATGCTATGGTGAAAAGCATTTTCAGTTTTCACAAAAGCTGATGCTGTCTTGAAGTAATTAATTGGCAAAGAAGCTACTTAGTGTTATCTGGGGTATTGCAGTTATATTGCAGTGATGTGTCTGATTTCATTGTGCTCCACATAATTTATTCTCATTTTCCTCTACCAATATAATGAGCCTTAATGAATGAATGCCTGCAACCTTCCTAGCATGAGACATTCTGATGGAAGGTGACCAATAAGCTAAAAATTACTCTTCCCAAATTTCCAGAAATTTCCAGTTTAAAGCCAATGCATCCCTAGTTACCACAGTTCTGATTCTGGACTTCAACTTGCTTTGGAGCTACTTCTATGAGCTACTGATAGAGATGAGTTGAAGGCCATTACTATGTAATGGAGTAAAAAGTTTCCAGGATGCCTGTCAAGATGGGAAGCATCCAGATCCTGATGGCTGTTTGTGGTTTTGTTTGTGTGTGGGCTTTTGCTTGTGGTTTCTGTTTTCTTTTTGTTGTTTATTTGCATTGTTTTGGTTTTTTGGGAGAGCTCTTTGTTTTGGTCTTGGTTTTGTTTTTTGTTTTTTTGTCCAGAGAGCCTGCTACAGGCCCATATAGAATCACAGAATCACCCAGGTTGGAAGGGACCTCCAAAAGTCATCAAGTCCAGCCCCAATGCAGTGACCAGAGACATCCTCAACTAGGTAGGTTTCCCAGAGCCCTGTCAAGCCTCACCTTGAATATCTTTGGGGATGGGGCCTCAACCACTCCCCTGTGCAACCTGTTCCAGTGCTCAACAACCCTCATGGTGCAGAGCTTGTTCCTAACATCCAATCTAAATCTCCTCTTCCCTCATTTGAAGGCATTGNCCAGAACTGCACACAGGACTCCAGATGGGGTCTGAGGAGAGCAGAGTAAAGGGGCAGAATCCCCTCCCTTGCCCTGCTGGCCATGCTTCTCTTGATGCAGCCCAGATCTCCCTGGAGCCTTCTCTTCTCCAGACTGAACAACTCTGGCTCCCTCAGCCTGTCCTCATAGAGGTGCTCCAGCCCCCTGACCACTTTCCCTGCACTGCTGACAAACTGTGCATGGAGCAGGAGAAGGCTTTGAGGGCTGTCTCCAAGTTGTGGCTGCAAACCTGAAGGCATCACAGGCTTCTGATTTGTCTAGCTTCCAAGTCCAGCTGTGGGCTGGACAATCCAGAGAGAGTCCAAGTGACTTCTAATGGAGTACAACGGTGCTGATTTTAACAGCAACTGGAATGTATGTTCTCATTGTCTGCTGGCTTTAACCTATTGGAAAAATAGAGGTAAAAAAAGCACAGGCTGACTGTAGGAATGCACACACAAAGGTTGTTGTGTTTTTTAATTGGAAGGCTTGAAAACTCTTTGTTTTTTTCTAAACATCTACAACAGAGTACAGGAGTATCTGTCACATTGAAATACAAAAAAATTTTCTTATTAAAAATGCTTATAAAAATCTCAGAAACAAATCTTTGTAGCCCACTCTAAACTACTGCTGTAATCATTATTCATACTTGCAGCCTAGGAGCTGTGACAGAGCATTTATTATGCCCCCAGTTTCTGGAGCTACAAATAAGCAAACTAATTTTGTTGAACTCTCACTGACATCTTGCCAGTGTCTGTACTCATTAACGTGATTTGTCTGTTAGGCTTGTACTTTATTGGCTAATTTAATACTTAAATGCTAATAAAAAAATTAGATCCTTAGAGTTAAGTTGTTATAGAAGGGGGATATTATTTCCTGTATGTTGATGCTGTGCCTCAAAATTACATAATCCCTAAATAAAAGGGACATAAGAAGTATCTTCAATCAAAGGATGTCAGTCAGGAGATAAGGCAGAGGCAGCATTAGTATTAGTTATGTCTGTGGTGGTGTAGTGGAGACAGGGGATGTGATTTACATGGCAAGCATCACAAACTTACCCCCCACTGTGCAGTGTGAGGCCAGACCACAATGACCAAATGTTAAAAAAACCCCACAGGATCTGTTAACTGCTCAAATAAAAGATATTCCTCACTTATCCCCAGCCACACAACAGATACCTGATATAAGCTCTGGGTAAGTAGTTTGAAAGGAGTTTGATAAATTTGGGGTTATTATTTCCCAGCTTTCCTGAACTTCTGTTCCCATTTCCTGTCATTCATCACTGTTTTCAGTCATTGGTCATCATTGCCTGATATTACATAGAATCATAGAATGGGAAGGTTGGAAGGGACCTCAAAGATCATCGAGTTCCAACCCCCTGCCACAGGCAGGGACACCTCCCACTAGTACAGGTCACTCAAGGCCTCTTACACAACAGCATCTCTGGACATCAGTGTTGGGCATCTCATCCTCTGACATCCCTGCCATGCTCTGCATTCTCCCAGCTTTCATAGAATCATAGAATCAACCAGGTTGGAAGAGACCTCCAAGCTCATCTAGCCCAATCACCCAGCCCTATCCAATCAACTAGACCATAGCATTAATTGCCCCATCCAGGTTTTTCTTGAACACCTCCATGGATGGTGACTCCACCACCTCCCTGGGCAGCCCATTCCGATGCCAATCACTCTTTCCATGTAGAACTTCTTACTAACATCCAGCCTGAACCTGCACTGGCACAGCTTGAGGCTGTGTCCTCTTGTTCTGTCTCTGGGTGCTTGGGAGCAGAGCCCAACCCCACCTGGCTACAACCTCTTTTCAGGCAGTTGTAGAATGCAATGAGGTCTGCCCTGAGCCTCCTCTTCTGCAGGCTGCACACCTCCAGCTCCCTCAGCCTCTCCTCACAGGGCTGTGCTCCAAGCCTCTGACCAGCTTTATCACACTTCTCTGGACACATTCCAGTACCTCAACATTTATCTTGAGTTGAGGGGCCCAGAACTGGACACAGCACTCCAGGTGTGCCCTAACCAGGGCTGAGTACAGGGGAATAACAACCTCCCTTGTCCTGCTGGCCACATTGCTCCTGATACAGGCCAGGATGCCATTTGCTTTCCTGGGCACAGTGCTGGTGCCTGTTCAGCCTCCTATCTATCAGCACCCCCAGGTCTCTGCCTGGCTGCTCTCCAGCCACTCTGTCCCCAGCCTGTAGCACTGTTTGGGGTTGTTGTGGCCAAAGTGTAGAACCCTGCACTCAGCCTCATCCCACTGGCCTCTGCCCACCCATCCAGCCCTCTGCAGGACCCTCCTACCTTCCAACAGGCCAACACCTGCTCCTAACTAGTTTGCAGTGTCATCTGCAAACCTACTGATACTGGACTCAATTTCTTGGTCCAGATCATCAATAAAAATATTGAACAGGATGGGGCCCAGCACTGATCCCTGGGGCACACCACTGGTGCCAGGCGCCAACTGGAAGTGGCACCATTCACCACCACTCTCTGGGCCCAGCCCTCCAGCCAGTTCTTGGCCACAAGCTGCCAGCTTTGCCAGGAGCTTCTTGTGGCAGACTTTGCTGAAGATCAGACAGACTACAGTCACAGTCCCTGCATTCACCAGGCAGGCAATCTGATCATAAAACAAGATCAGGTAGGTCAGGCAGGACCTGCTCCTCCTAAACCCATTTTGGCTGGGCCTGATCCCTTGGCCATCCTGTAGGTGCTGTATGATTGCACTCAGGATGACCTGTTCTATAACCTTGCCTGGCACTGAGGGCAGGCTGACAGGTCTGGAATTCTCTGGTTCCTCCTTCTTGTGGATGGGCACCACATTGGCAGCTTCCAGTCTTTGGAGACCTCTGCAGTGAGCCAGGACTGCTATAAATGATGGCAAGCAGCTTGGTCAGCTCATCTGCCAGCTCTCTCAGCACCCTAGGATGGATCCCATCTGGGCCCATAGACTTGTGAGGCTCCAAGTGGCTCAGCAGGTCCCTTACTGCCTCCTCCTGCATTACAGGGGGGGTTATACTGGTCCCTGGCTCCATCTGCCAGCTAAGGAGGCCACTTCTCCTGAAGACAACTTTGGCTTTTATCCTCTCCTCACCATGTCTCCACTCTCATCCTCTCTTTCCAAGTGCATGGGTGATAGAGTTACATGCAGACTGTGACACCAGAAGTGAATTGCTCCATTTCACACCTGCCCCCAGGGTGAAGGGACTCAACACTCTTGGTCACCTGCCCACAATGAAGTTCTGTTCATTGACACAACAGTGTCTGTGCTGGTGACAATCCCTGACTGGCACATGAAGGCCTCTAAAGGTCTTTGGTTCTTTCAGACTGAAGCACTGCATGGCAACCTGCTCACTCTGAAATGGTTTAATGAGTTCCATGTCTTAATTAATGCACTTTTCTTTTTGAGAGCAAAGAGAAAGAAGCAGAAATGCAACAGAAGGCTGCACTGAATGTAGAATCATAGAATCATAGAATGGTAAGGTTGGAAGGGACCTCAAGGATCATCTAGTTCCAACCCCCTGCCATAGGCAGGGACACCTCCCACTACAACAGGTCACTCAAGGCCTCCTCCAACCTGGCCTTGAACACCTCCAGGGAGGGAGCAGCCACAACCTCCCTGGGCAACCTGTGCCAGTGTCTCACCACCCTCACTGCAAACAACTTCCTCCTAACATCCACTTTCAATCTCCCCTCTGCCACTTCAAACCCATTGCCCCTTGTCCTGGCATTACAAGACCTTGTCAATAGTCCCTCCCCAGCCTTCCTGTAGCCCCCTTCAGATACTGGAAGGCTACTCTAAGGTCTCCTGGAAGCCTTCTCTTCTCCAGGCTGCAGAGCCCCAACTCTCTCAGCCTGTCCTCACAGCAGAGCTGCTGCAGCCCTCTCAGCATCTCTGTGGCCCTCCTCTGGACCTGCTCCAACAGTTCCATGTCCTTCCTGTGCTGGGGGCTCCACAACTGCACACAGGACTCCAGGTGGGGTCTCAGGAGAGCAGAGCAAAGGGGCAGAATTCCCTCCCTTGCCCTGCTGCCCACACTGCTCTTGCTGCAGCCCAGCACTCAGTTGCTGTCTGGGCTGCACTCACACTGCAGGCTCATGTGGAGCTTTTCATCAGCCCAGACCCCCAGGGCCTTTTCCTCAGGGCTGCTCTCAGCCATTCCCCACCCAGCCTGGAGTTGTGCTTGGGATTGTGCCTACCCAGCTGCAGGACCTTACACTTGGCCTTGTTGAATTTCATGAAGTTGGCTTGGGTCCACCTCTGCAGCCTGTCCAGGTCCCTCTGGATGGATCTCTGCCCTCTAGCAAGTTGACTGTGCCTTACAGGCTCCTTCTGAAGGATATGACCATGAAATTGGTTGGGTTGGAAAAGAGTTACATTTCCAAGTGCATTTGCACTCTGAAGTGTTTCCCCTGAAAGCTGGAAAATTAAAAGGCACTCAGGAAATGAAGCAATGCTTTTAACAGTACAGGTTTGGATCTCCACCATTAATCAGTAGTAAGAGGCCTGAGGGCTCAGGGGTGTTGGTTTTGTGATCTTCCAAGACAAACTAGATCTAAAGATACTTCTTTCTTACCTGTCCTGTTGTATATACTCCTCCACAGCAGGCAGCATGCTCATGGGTGACTGCAATCTACCTCGCTCCCAACTGAAGCAGCTTTTTCAACTGAGGGAAATCTTACAGAGGCACATTTATGTTTTACTGAGGTAAAATAATTATTTGACAGAGTTCAGTAAGTTCAATGGAACTTTAAAAAGCTCAGCAGTGGTTTGAGAAGGTTCAGAAAGTTGGACAAGGTTCACCTTAGTAATTGGTAGAAGGAGAAGCATACAAAGAGAAATTGAGTCAGAATGGAGTTAGAATGATGCACGCAGGCTGGAGTACACAAAAAGAGGACTCTCCCCAATCACTCTCAGGGTTCAGAGTGGCCTCCCCTTGCTTTCACAACTCCTTTTTGGACTCTAGGTGTGGCTGGTTCCAATCTTAGACTCAGTCAATGGTTTATGTCTAACAGAGTCATCTATACAATATTTCTAATAACATCCAGTAACTAGATGGGTTAGTATTGATTTATAGTATGAATTCAGCATGTTAGCAGTCACTTACCGAGGACCTGCCGTGGGTAAGGGATCTCTATGCCTTGGGTAAGGAAGGGTCTAAGTCTCACATAAGGAATCTCTACCCTTGAAAGGAATCCCTGCTCAAATGGAGAGTCATCAGGCATGTGGTCCACCTGCCATTCAGAGAAAGGTCATGTTGGGCCCATCCTGATGGCAATAGTTACAGAATGAAGTAGTTGAATGCTATTCGAGATCGATGTCGTGCTTTACTTACTTGGATTTTTGGGTTTCATAATCACCTTTCAAAATATTGAGCCATCTTCACACCCTTGTATGTGAACAAGAGGCCTTCCAGCTCCAAAGTTCATTGCAAGGACAACAGGCCTGAACCACAGTACAGCTGGGAGTCACATATCCATCACAGTCACACTTGTGACATGTACAACATTCCAAACAAGCAAACACAAACACGAACAATGAACTCACCACTACTGTTGTAGGGAAAGTTGTAGGCAAGTTGTAGGGAAAGTTGTGGGAAAGTTGTAGGCAAGTTGTAGAGAAAGTTGTGGGAAAGTTGTAGGGAAAGAGGGAACGTGGAAAGGGAGGACAAGAAGAAATCCTGAAGAGCTTCTTCCACAAATGGCTGTCCTAGGCTGTATTCCCACCAGAGTTGTACAGACACATGCATGTGGACACTTGTAGATAGTTTCTGCTTTTGTCCATGGTGCTGGAAGAATATCTAGCCAGGAGTTGCTAATGAAAACACAGTGCAAGGCAGGTAGCATGGTGCAGGTGAAGCAAAACTTACACTAGCTCCAATTACTCAGAGGTCAGACAGCAGCCTGTGCCCATCATTAGGAGAGTGGCGTTAGGACATGCTGCTGGCATAATCATTTCAGGGCCGTGGGCAGATGGAGATGTTTACCACTGGCTGGACACAGAGAGGCTGCAGCCTCTGCCATATTCCTTTCAACTGCCTTACAATGTTGCTAAGAACAGTGACTTAAGCTTAAGCAAAACAAGCTTTGGCACTTTAGCTTGCCCATGGCATCTGCTTTATCTCTCTGCTGACTGCTCCCATAGAGAAAAGGTCTCGCTCGTGCACGGTGCACCATCTCACAGAGTTTAAAAAGAAAACACGACAGAAATTCATCATCTCAGAGTTAGAATGATCATTTTTGTGTCTCTGTCAGTATGGATAGAATCAATCTGGGCAAGCAGCAAGTTGTTCTTTAAGTTCCCATTTGTCCAGTAACTTCAAATGCCTTTGTATCGAGTTGAAAAGTAATTTGTGACAAAAGAGATTCAGGCTAATTTGCTCATTGGCCACTCCAGCACTGCAGAATTTTCAAATTGCATGCATACTTGCTTTCTCTAGTGCAATACATTTGCCATGGTCCAATACACCAGAAATATCATCAAACCAAAACATCTCTAACGATCTCTAACAATCCCTGGCAAGATCATGGAGCAGATCCTGCTGAAAGCTCTGCTAAGGCAAATGGCAAACAAAGCAGAGGTGATTGGTGGTACCCAGCAATGGCTGCACCAAGGGCAGATCTTGCCTGACAAATTTGGTGGTTTTTTATGATGAAGTCACAGCAACAGTGGACAAGGGAAGGGCAAATGATGTAATCTACCTGGACCTGAGTAAGGCATTTGACTCTGTCCCACATGGCATCCTGGTCACCAAGCTGGAAAAACATGGACTGGATGGGTGGAGCACTGCTGGGTAAGGAATTGGCTGGATGGTGGCACACAGAGAGTGGTGATCAAGGGCACAATGTCCACCTGGAGACCAGTGCCAAGTGGCATCCCTCAGGGGTCAGTGCTGGCACCAGTGCTGTTTGACATCTTTGTCAGTGACATGGACAGAAGAATTGAGTGCACCCTCAGCAAGCTTGCAGATGGCACCAAGCTGTGTGGCACAGTCGACTTGCTAGAGGGCAGGGATCCATCCAGAGGGACCTGGACAGGCTGCAGAGGTGGGCCCAGGCCAACCTCATGACATTCAACAAGGCCAAGTGTAAGGTCCTGCACCTGGGTAGGCACAATCCCAAGCACAACTCCAGGCTGGGTGGGGAATGGCTGAGAGCAGCCCTGAGGAAAAGGCCCTGGGGGTCTGGGGTGATGAAAAGCTCAACATGAGCCTGCAGTGTGAGTGCAGCCCAGACAGCAACTGTGTGCTGGGCTGCAGCAAGAGCAGTGTGGGCAGCAGGGCAAGGGAGGGGATTCTGCCCCTTTGCTCTGCTCTCCTCAGACCCCACCTGGAGTCCTGTGTGCAGTTCTGGAGCCCCCAGCACAGGAAGGACATGGAAGTGTTGGAGCCGGTCCAGAGGAGGCCACCAAGATGCTGAGAGGGCTGCAGCAGCTCTGCTGTGAGGACAGGCTGAGAGAGTTGGGGCTCTGCAGCCTGGAGAAGAGAAGGCTTCCAGGAGACCTTAGAGTAGCCTTCCAGTATCTGAAGGGGGCTACAGGAAGGCTGGGGAGGGACTATTGACAAGGTCTTGTAATGACAGGACAAGGGGCAATGGGTTTGAACTGGCAGAGGGGAGATTGAAACTGGATGTTAGGAGGAAGTTGTTTGCAGTGAGGGTGGTGAGACACTGGCACAGGTTGCCCAGGGAGGTTGTGGCTGCTCCCTCCCTGGAGGTGTTCAAGGCCAGGTTGGAGGAGGCCTTGAGTGAGCTGTACTAGTGGGAGGTGTCCCTGCCTATGGCAGGGGGTTGGAACTAGATGCTCCTTGAGGTCTCCTTCCAACCTTACCATTCTCTGATTCTATGATTTTTGAACATCAGCATATGTGAGCTGCAGCCCAAAGGAGTTCTTACAGATGGAGAACCAGGGTCTCTCAATTATGGATGCAACAGACTCAGGTTGACTTGTCAAGCCAAAAAGAGATGTGACACCCTCTTAGAATCATGGAATGGTAAGGTTGGAAGGGACCTCAAGGATCATCCATTTCCAACCCCCTGCCATATGCAGGGACACCTCCCATTGGTACAGGTCACTCAAGGCCTCTTAGACAACAGCATCTCTGGACATCAGTGTCAGGGAAGAAGGTGACATCACTGCAGTCACTGCTGTAACTATGCAGCACTGCTTTTCCTTTATGCAAGTGTAAATAAATGCAGAGCCTTAATAACAACTTGCACACATAGCACTTGCCTAAATCAGACTTAACTTCTTTCCACCAATGATTTCCCTCAGATAAGCTACAATGAGTTTTACAATTAGCTCAGGAAAAGCATCTTTGGGCCACAGAAAATGTCTTCCATGTGTCTCTACCTGGGAGTCAGAAGGAAAAACTGTTCTTTTGAACATTCCTGTGAATGAGACTGAGATGGAAATGAGGTCACATATCAAAACCAGACTATTTGTTATTTACAAACAAAATGGAGGAAGAAGGAAAAGAAAAGGGAGAGAGAATGGAGAAGGCAGTATCAGAAAACATGGAGAGAGATAATTACCACTCCAGGGTTCTTCTTTGGCAGGGAGCAGGGGAAATGTTCCTGGGCTGCTGAAGATAGTATTCTGCTCTCACTCCAGCTGACATTCCTCCAGCTTGTGATGTCCTGAGTGATGTTCCCCCAGCCTGTGATGTTTCCAGTGATGCTTCCCTCTTTTTAAGCAGGCTTTTTATACTGTCCCTGGTTCGTCCATCATANCCATTCTATGATTCTATAGTTCACCTGGCCCACACCCTTCTCACATTACAATGCACAGGTGACTTCCAGGGAGTCTCCCAGTAGGCTTACAGGGGTCGGTGCCAAGTGGCCTCCATCCTCTTTGCAGTCCACCACCCCTTCTGGTTAACTGCTACCTCAGTGGGCAGAGCTGACTCCTCAGGATGGTCTTTTGTAACTTTTCTGAGACACTTCCCATGTTCTTACTGCAATCATCATGTTCACAAGGCGATTGAGATGCTCAAGAGAGGATTCCCTCACCACGTACATAGGAAATAATCGAAAGTGAAAATTCATCACAACCCTCGTTACAGAAAGCCCATTCACAAGAAAAAGGTAAGCTGGTCTAAGGGCCAAAAACCCTCCTGTGATAGCAGTAGTTTCCTCCCCAAGTCCCCTGGGTGAGAAGAGCAGGAGAGAGGGCAGGTACACAGAGAACTGGGCTGTTCCCCAGCAGCACAACTCAAGATGAGCATACGGACAAGCTTCTTGCTTGGCAATCTGTGAATTAAATGGTCTGTCTACAGGGGCTCATGTGTTAGAAGTAAAGCCTGCCAAAATGCAGATTCATCTAATTCCAGGGAAATTGCACTGTTAGTTTGGTTTGTGTCCAAGCTCAGGATGGGCAGTTAGGACATAAGGAGGAAAAATGGAAGGCAGCGCAATTTAACACCTTCCTTCTATTGGTGACTGTGCAAAATAGCTTCAGCAGCACGCTGAGGACAGAGCCAGGCAAAAATGGTTTCCTTTCTAACCACAAGCACCTCAGATCACTAGGATGGCCCTCTCTGACTAGAATATAACAGGACACACTGGAAGTATTTCAAGTTCCTTCCCCCCTCCCCCCAAATACACATTAAAAGAGAAAGCTGGGTCCAAGGAGATGATGCTCCACCCTAAATATCCTCAGTATAGGTCTTTTTTGCCTATGCTGAGAGAAGGACTGTTGTAAAACAGTCACTTGAGACTCTCTCTGTGGCAGTGGCTAGGGAGGATATTGAGGTACAGCTGCAGTGGACTCAACAACAGAAATCCCTCTCTCAGCCGAGTAAGCTTTTTTCCTCCCTTCTACTCACTTAGAAGTTTAGAAGGATTGCACAAAAGCAGACCTCAGAGATCTAATGGGAAAAAGATTAGGAGACAGTTTGCTCTGAATAACTTGCAGGGTTCTGGTTTGGTTTCATTATCACCTAAAATCCACCCCAGGAAATCCATAACTTTCATGTGCCGCTGCCCTGTAACGGCGTGACCAGCATCTTTCACAAGACTCAAAACACATTTTCCTGGGCACAGATGATCCTGCAACAAAAGCTGCTATAAATGTAACATCAACTTACACTTTGCTTCAGTACCACCTATTGACCAGTTTAGAAAAAAATATTCCTTTTTAATAGCAGAACTTGGAGAGCTTACAAAGATCTAATACAAGTGTACCAGCTCCCCCCAAAGAAAAAGGCTCATTTATCTCTGTCTCTTGGAGCTCAAAAACATCCCTGCCTAGAATGAAGTAGTAAATTGTATGTACCAGCAGCTCATTTCTATGGAAGTCAGCAAGTTATGGTCCAGCAAGGCATCCCTCTCTCCCATTGGCTAATAAACACTACCTAGTTAATAGAAAATGTAAGATCTTTGGAAAGCTTGGTTGTGGTTTTGAATCCAAGCAGCAAACTGGTTTCCAGGTTTGCAACATAAACCTATTCACAAACCTACCACTCACGAGATGTTGTGATTTCATATGATTTGCTTACAAGAGATAAACTTACAAGAGATAAAGTTACAAGAGATAAAGGACTAGACTAAGTAGTGCATCACTTACATAACGTCTGACAAGAGCCAAAACAACATATTCTAAACTTAAATATTTCAAGACTTAAAGGATGCTTTACATACTTAGATTTAAATACTTAAAGTGATCTAGGACATATGACTTCCCTCCAACTTTTTAAAAGAATACCTTTAAAACCAGCCCTGTGTTAACTACCTGTGCTGGTTTGAGGCTAATTGGAATATTTTAATGAACAAAATTAGATGATAGGCTGTGAAAAGCAAACACTGGTGATGTCTGCTTCACTCATAGGCTTGCTGAGATGTATATAAACAAGGACACAAACATAGATAACACAGAGAGTCTCTCTCTTTCTCTGAGAGCTGCTGTGTCTTCTGGCTTTCTGATGTGTAACCCAACTAATCACTCTGCTTCTAACCTCCCTTGCCCATCCTTCAAACTCACCTTGCACACAAGGCAGACCCTGGGGTAAGGTAGAGGGGTGGGGAGAAGGTGGAAGGGTGGTTGGGAGCCCTTCCTGGGGACTCTGATTTCTGGGAGGGGGATTGTGTTTCTGTAGTACCTTTATTTCTGTAACTCTTCCTGTCTATTGTGTCTATATCTGCTTGTAAATTGTGCTAAGCTGTAAACAGAGCTTCAGTCCTTAACTTCCAGCTGGCTGAGTCTAGTCTGAGGGATTCTCATAGAGTGGAGGGGGCAGGTAACTCCCAAACCATCACACTACCCTTCAAATTCCAGTCATAGAATGGTCTGGGTTGAAAGGAACCTCCTAAGGTCCAGTCCAGCTCCTTCTGCAGTCAGCAGGGACACGCTCAGCTAGATCAGGTTGCCCAGAGCCCTGTTGAATATCTCCAGGGTTGGGGCCTCAACTCCCTCACTGGACAACCTGTTCCAGTGTTCCACTACCCTCATGGTAAAAAACTTGTTCCTAACATCCAATCTAAATCTGCTTCTCTCTAGTTTGAAGCCCTTGCCCCTCATCCTGTCACTGCAGGCCTTTGTAAACAGTTCTTGTGCCCTGTCATCACTCTAATGTTTACCTACACAGACATCTGTCCCAGTTATGTGCACTCACTGTGGTCAGGTTGTGACTGCTTCTGGTTACTGGCCCAAAGCTGTATCTCAGGTTAGAGGTTACACATGCTCTGTAAGTAGGCTCTGTACTTATTTAATTCACAGATTCCTTAATTCACATGTTCCAAGTTTGATGCTGGCACATCCTATCTCCTTGTATTGCTGCATAGGTAACCAGGGTGTATTCTGGTGTGTACCTGAAGACAGAAACGCCCTTGAGATCCAGAAAGTGCTACAGCAGCTGAGTAATGAGAGCAGTTCCTCTTCAACCTGAGTTTTCAAATGATCATGACTGTAACAGGAGAGAACACAAAATTAATGGCTTTAATTTTGGAGAAAGACAGAGGTTACTTTTATAAGGTACCATTTGATTTATCAGAGGAAATTGGTGCAGGGGCACTTCATAAAGCCTGTAATATGTAAAAAGGATGGGAGAAAAAAAAAAATTCCAGTAAGATGGTAACCTACTGGCAGCAACCAAGACCTGTGGTGTGTGTAAAACATGGAATACAAATGCCAGTTAGCATTCTCACCAACTGGAGTTTTTTTTTTCAGGTTTCAACAGTTAAACCATTCTCTAAGGGTGAATAACAAGACAGAGTATCACTGCAGAAGGAGGAAGAGGTAAGGCTGGGCACACTTCATCATAGAATCATAGAATGATAGAATGGTAAGGTTGGAAGGGACCTCAAGTTCCAGCTTGGTTGGAAGGGACCATCTAGTTCCAACCCCCTGACACAGGCAGGGTCACTCAAGGCTTTGTCCAATCTGCCCTTGAACCCCTCCAGGGAGGGAGCAGCCACAACCTCCATGGGCAACCTGTGCCAGTGCCTCACCACCCTCACTGTAAAGAACTTCCTCCTAACATCCAGTTTCAATCTCCTCTACCACTTTAAACCCATTGCCCCTTGTCCTGTCATTNCTAGCAAGTCAACTGTGCCACACAGCTTGGTGCCATCTGCAGACTTGCTGAGGCTGCACTGATTCCTCTGTCCATGTCACTGACAAAGATGTTAGACAGAACTGGTGCCAGCACTGATCCCTGAGGGATGCCACTTGTCACTGGTTTCCAGGTGGACATTGTGCCCTTGATCACCATTCTCTGTGTGCCACCATCCAGCCAATTCCTTACCCAGCAGTGCTCCACCCATCCAGTCCATGTTTTTCCAGCTTGGTGACCAGGATGCCATGTGGGATGGAGTCAAATGCCTTACTCAGGTCCAGGTAGATGCCATCAGTTGCCCTTCCCTTGTCCACTGTTGCTGTGACTTCATCATAAAAAGCCACCCAATTTGTCAGGCAGGATCTGCCCTTGGTGAAGCCATTGCTGGGTACCACCAATCACCTCTGCTTTGTTTGCCACTTGCCTTTGCTTTCAGCAGGATCTGCTCATCAAACTGTGCTCTGCGCGGTCACTGATCGGTTATTCAAACACGTTTGCCGAAAATAACTACCAAGTCCAATTTTGGTGGATGATCAGACTTTATGCATCATTTAAGCACATCATTTTATTTCAGAATGATAATGATTAAAAGGGTTTATGGGCAATCATGGTCTTGTTTTGACTGGAAGGGCAAGAGAAACACAAGCTTGTCATAAAACAGAGCACGTGCTGCAGCGAGCGGCGCTAACGTGGGCAAAAAGCCTAGGGGAGTGCCTGTTGCCACGCCTGATTGAATGCACCTCATTGGTGTGATGCCTTCCCCTTGACAAAGCTTCATTTTCAAATCACCAGATAACTCTGTAATTGTGGTATCTGTGTGCCCTGCCATGAATCAGAGTCATCATTTCTAACGGGTCTGCGAAAAGGACATCGCCTGAAAGCATCCAGGGCAAGTCTGCTCTTTGATGGAACTGTGGGGCTCAGAGCTTGGCTCTAAAGCAGGTCAAAACCAACTGAACTGAAGATTCACTGGCAAGACTTTTCATTTTCAGGAGTAAATAAATCGCCTTCCTTCTCAGAAGCACAAGATCCCCAAGGTGCTTTCACAGGCCAGTCAGGTGCTTCTGACTTCTCTTTACAGCAAGCTCCTTTGAAGGCAGTTCAGGAGCAGGAGCTGCATTTTGTCTGGCAAGCAGCACTGTCACTTTCAAAGGGAGATGAATCCACCATGAACAGATTGCTTGGCCTATCATGAAAACAACACACCCAAAGCATCTCAAGCAAGCAGGGGGTTCTCAGTGCTCTCTTACATCTTCCTACTCTGCTAAAATGCAAGTGACCTGATAAACACATGGCCAACAGAATTAATTACAGCCAGGCTGGTGGGAAAGCCTATCAAAGCTAACAATGGCACCAGAAGATGCTAAGGAAAAAGCAGCTAGGTGCCACCAAACAAATACATGAGCAAACTTGGGAGAAACAGCTGGATTTGTACGAGCAGGGTGTTTTTACTTGGCTCAGTACAGAGTCTCTGGGGACAAACAAAGCAGAAGTAATTACAGGCAACCAAAGGTAATCTTTAATTCTTTCATTTCAGCTGCATGGAACTTGGCACACCATTTACAAACGCAACTAGTGCTTACTGTGAGACTGCCTCCAGGCTATTAGTTCTGGTAAAGGCAAAGAAAAAGGGTGTAAGAAAAATGCAAATTCAGACCACCAGAAAGATCTGTCATCGCACACAGCAGCTATGGGAATTTTTGCTACCAAGGTGTGCAGATACCATAGCTCTCTGTTTAGTCTGAGTTAAACTTACAGCAATACAGCTACAGGACTGGTAAAGCCCAGTGCCATTCAGCATCATCACTTCCCCACACCAAGCAGCAGTAGTCAGGATGGGACTCACACCTTCAATAGAAGGCCTCAAAAATGCCCACATCCAGTACTAAGGAATGACCATGGTAGAAGAACACTCAAGAAGAGTAATCACTGAAATGTACGATGCTGGTAGTGCTGTGCGGATCTCTTGGATCAGCATGCCCACCTTCCACATGGGCTGCCAGTCCCCTGAGCTGTAATGCCACCCAGGCCTGTCTNCTATGATTCTATGATCTCCACTTCAGCCCACTGCCTGAGATGGTTCAGACAACCTCCTTGGTACCCATTTACTGTAAGCAGGTTTTTCAGGGTTGTTACCAACTCAAGTTTACATAGAGCTGTCTAATCCTTTTCATTCCAGAGCCTGTACTGACCTGCCTTCCCTGTACTCTAGGCCACCTCCTAGAGTTGCTACCACTGACCTTTCTCCAGGTGTCCTTGTCTCAGAGTTCCCAGGATGCTCCATACAGATGTACAGGTTACAGTTCATGCTGCAAAGCAACACAGAGTAGGCACAAGGTGTGGTTTCCCAAGTACACAAGCCTTCTATCACAACAATCCCCCTTGGACAGCACCATCTGGGCCAGGTTTGAGATGCAACAGAGCAAAGCACTGCAAATGAAGCCATAGGATGCAACAAAACCCCCATGCACTACAGATCTAGACACTACTGATGTCACAGTCTGTGAAGGTGACATCATCATCAGCAGCAGCATTATTATAAAAAAAAAAAAATCCTTTGTATAGACAGAAACTTTCTACCTCTGTCAAGTTTACATTTACTGATGACCAATTTATAGCCATTCTGTACCAGTATTTTAAAGCAAGTAATTATTGCCTAATCTTGGCATTTTCACTGGTAATATAAGGTGTTGTTGTATTCCCTTCCCTTTCCTTTTGTCATAGAATCATAGAATGGTAAGGTTGGAAGGAGACCTCAAGGATCTTGTCAATCCAAACAAGGCTAGAAAAGTTATTTGAAGATCTTTTCAACAGACAGGTTGTGCTTTCTGTAAACAGAGTAATGGCTTTCTTGTTCATCCAGGCCAATAAAGCCATAGATATTTTTCAGGTGACTGCTTACAGTAATCTACATGTAAGCACACCAATGGTTTATGCAGTATTTCTTTGACTGTGCCAGCAAGCACCAGGCCTGGTGCAAGAAAGCTGCATTATTTTTGTCTTGGCAGTGGCACATATGTTGGTCACAGCCTCAGTAAACTACAAATACACCCAAGGCTTTTTCTCTGCTCTTCCGCAACTTCCAAATGATGAACTACAGAAGTTCTTGTTAGCAGTCCCTCAGGACATGAATTTATGCAGTACATCTTCTGATATTAGGATCCAAAGTACATTTCCTTCTGTAATTAAGTTGATCTTATTTTTGTTGTACCAATTGAAAGGCATTTAGCTCCCTGTTTATACAGACACAGCCCTGCCTTTCTATTTTACAGCGCTGGTTGAAAATTTCACAGACAGAGGATTTGCCCCAAACATTAATGACTATTTCAATCCGTATCAAACACCAAATCTTTTAACATCCCCTCCTGTACTTCTTGCTTTCCACTTTTACACAAGCTTTGCAAGGGGGCAACGTTAATGAGTAGGTGGGCTTCAAATCTTCATTGCAGACATTCAGGCTGAAAGGAAAGCTTTGTGATTTCAGGCTATATATACCTGGAGAAGAACACAATGCATGACACTATAGGCCACTGGATTATCTTCATGTCATGTTGTGTTTATACAACAGCAAACTCACTCCATTTCTGCTCAGCTACTTCAACTAAGCTCTTTGGGTCAAGCCCTTTTCTTCTACTGCAAGCTCTCACAGATTTCTGCTACAGGAAGACAATGACCTTGACTAGATACAAACACTAGGCACTATACCAATTAAGCACTAACAATGAAAGAGTCTTTCTTTGCCATCAAACAATCACCCTGACCACACAATCACCCTGACCACTTACATAAAGATCAACCTTTGAACAAAGTAAATGTGTCTCTTGCCCACAAAAAGCTAACAATTACTACTTGCATCACAATTGTCATTAGTGATCATCCCCTCAAGGACTCTGTAAATCACCTCAGTGATAAACACAGTTCACTCACACTGAGTGACTTCCATGTGAGGCAATGAGGCTGAAGGTCTCACACAACACTTTACCTTACTTTTGAGTATTTAAGCTTACAANGGGGGCGGGGAACTCCCAAACCATCACAACTATGTACCTACCTTAAAAAGGAATTTTCTTTATAGTTTTAAGGAAAAAAACAAACCCTCAACTTTAAAAGCAAGGAATGCTGTCCTGAGTGGCTACCTGACAATGATATGTGGACTGCAAGATAAAGACTCCTAAACATTTTTGTAACTTTATGTTCCTGCCTTACCGTGTGATGCTAGACACTACCACTCTCATAACTTTTATTAAGCTGGAGACAGCTTGCAAGATAAAGGAAATCAATCACTGAAAGCTAAAGAAATAGCATCACAAGTGTTGGCTGGCTCTGTGTTTTTAATATTTTCAAAGACTGAAATACCATCTCTAAAATTAAAATACCAATTTGAGCTGTCACCAATGACAACGAGTGGAAGTCAAACTATTTCTCATACAACATTCGTGCTTCTCAATGGGCTTTGGACACAGAACTGACTGGCAGAACCCATGCTGTAGTTACATTAAAACATCACCTCCAAAAGCACAGGGAGTGCCAAGTTTTTTTTTTCCTGCCACATCACTGGTAAAAGAGATGTTTTAAAAGCTTATGGGCTTAACAACCAGGAAAAAAAACAACAATGGTTTAAGATTATTTCTTTCGATAAATTTAAAGCTTTAGGAAGAGACACTGCACTATTTCATAGATGTGCTGGTTTGAGGCTAATTGGAATATTTTACTGAACAAAATTAGATGATAGGCTGTGAAAAGGTAAACAATGGTGATGTCTGCTTCACTCATAGGCTTGCTGAGATGGACAAAAACAAGGACACAAATATAGGTAACACAGAGAGTCTCTCTTTCTGGGAGCTGCTGTGTCTTCTGGCCTCTCTGCTGTGTAACCCAACTAATCACTCTGCTTCTAACTCCCCTTATCCATCCTCCAAACTCACCTTGCACATAAGGTAGAGGGGTGGAAAGGTGGTTGGGAGTCCCTCCTGGGGACTCTGATTTCTGGGAGAGGGACTGTGTTTCTGTACTACCTTTAACTTGTGTATTTCTGTAAGTATTGATGTCTATTGTGTATCTCTGCTTGTACATTGTGCTGGGNGGGGGGGGGGGGGGCAGGTAACTCCCAAACCATAACAACAGAGCAGGCTAGAGCGACACATTGCTGAACTTCATGTCATCATATATAGGCACTGCCATAATACTGCCATCATCTACTGCTTGAGACAATGAACCCCATCCAAAGCCTTTACCTTCAACCAAGCAGCATGTTATACTGGAAGTAGTCTGAATACACATGGCAATCCTGTTGTGATGGTTTGGGAGTTCTGTGCTCCCCCCCCCCCCCCCCCCCCCCCCCCCACACCCCCCACACACACCACCCCCCCGCACGACAAGAANAAGTTAAGGAGTGAAGATCTATTTACAGCTCAGCACAATGTACAAGCAGAGATATACACACAATAGACATGAACGGTTGCAGGGATATACAAGTTAAAGGTAATACAGAAACACAATCCCCCTCCCAGAAATCAGAGACTCCAAGAGGGGCTTCCAACCACCCTTCCACCTTCTCCCCACCCCTATACCTTATCCCAAGGTTTGGCTTATGTGCAAGGTGAGTTTGGAGGATGGGCCAGGGGGGTTAGAAGCAAAGTGGTTAGTGAGGTTACTCAGCAGAGAGGAGAAGGCCAGAAGCTGAACCGCCCGAGAGTGTCTGTGCCCGAGTGTCCTATCTTTGTTTTGTATTCTTAATCTCATCCATCTCAGTAAGCCTATGAGTGAAGCAGACATCACCATTGTTTTCCTTTCACAGCCTATAATTTTCTCCATTAAAATATTCTAATGAGCCTCAAACCAGCACACCTGTGCACTATCTGAATACCCTTCAAATTACATTTCACGATAACTACAAAAACCAATCATGAGCAGTCACAAATCTAGGTCCAAAAAAAAAAACCCTTAAATAATCTCAGATACATGTGGTAGTGTGATTAATAGCATGCTTGTATGTCTTTTCTTTGTTTGTTTTTAAACTATCCACAGGAAAAAAAAAACACAAGGGAAAAATTATCACAAAGCTGAAATGTTAAGCTTCTGTGGTTTCCTCATTGTATTGTAGAAAACCATTACCGTGCAAATAAAAATGAACAGGCTTGGATGCTGCTGCCACAGGTTTTATTTCTCACAGTATCTCTCAGTGAGATCCTCCCAAATGCACTCAAAATATTAACATGCTACTAAATATAAAATGCTTAATTCTAGAATGCTTTGGAAAATGAAGGTCAAATAAGGTAGGGTTCTGTAAGCATGATGCAGCTGGTGCAACATACTCAGGCCTTCAGTATCCTGTTAGAAACTTCCCTTCGCTGTTAGAAATTGTCACACTAAAAGACACTCAAAGTTAACTCAGCAGCCTCCTATAACTTAAATAAATGTGCCCTGAATGAAAGCAGTCCACTCTCATAAGCAAGCTCCCTCCTCAAAAACTGGGAGGGAAAGCAGAAGCAGCAGCACTGGGTCGAGACAAGATGTGGCCTGTCTGTTGGGTGAGACTACATGTAAACCAAGTGGCTAGTGGAGTAACCATATCATAATGTGACAGCATCCAGCACAGCCACACAACAGCACTAATCCACTCCCCTAAGGTGATAGGCACCACCAGGAAGAGGCTTTGAGTACAAGGGATGGGCACCAAGGCTGGTGAGAGGGCTGGAGCACAGCCCTGCAGGAGTGCTCCACAGCTCCAAGGGCTCTGAGGGAGTTGGGGTTATTCTGACTGGAGAAGAGGAGGCTCAGGGCAGACCTCATTGCTCTCTACAACTACCTGAAAGGAGGTTGTAGCCAGGTGGGGTTGGTCTCTTCTCCCAGGCACCCAGCAACAGAAGGAGGGGACACAGCCTCAACCTGCGCCAGGGCAGGTTCAGGCTGGATGTTAGGAAGAAGTTCTTCACAGCAAGAGTGATTGGCATTGGAATGGGCTGCCTGGGGATGTGGTGGAGTCCCTATCCCTGGAAGTGTTTAAAAGGAGGCTGGATGAGGCACTTAGTGCCATGGTTTAGTTAATTAGAAGGGTTAGGGGATAGGTTGGACTCAAAGATCTCAAAGGTCTTTCCCAACCTGGTTAAGTCTGTGTGATTCTGTGTTTTGCGTAACACCAGGTCCAGGCCCCAGCCACTGCAGCAAAGCAAATACACCCAGGTGGCAAATGTGTTATGGGAAAAAACATGCATGCAAAATTATTTTAACAAGCCCTAACTGAATCTTCTCCTTATCTCAACCACTTCTTGTGCCCCACAATACTGTCCTGCTTTACGACAGCCCACGCTAACAAGCAGGCTTCCCTCACCCCCAGATCAAGAGGGAACTCACACAGAAAGCCCTCATTTGAGATAAGGAGTTTAACACAATGTCCATTTACCTTAGCTGTTTTGTAGAAAAGCAAGAGCCAGACATAAAATGATCCACTCACACTCTGGGCCCACAGCCAGCCCAGTGGAACAGACCAACAGCCCAAAGCAGAAAATGGAAGCTGCAACCAGAACAGGAAGCCTCTCATGTTACAACCTGAAATTCAAGCCCTGTGGTGCTCCAGCAAGGACTTTCTGTTCGTGAGGCACTGATTTGAGTGATGGGACCCTGGAACAGGCTGCCCAGGGGGGTTGTGGAGTCTCCTTCTCTGGAGACATTCAAAACCCACCTGGATGAGTTCCTGTGTGATCTGGTGTGCTGGTTTGAGGCTAACTGGAATATTTTAATAGAGAAAATTATACTATAGGCTGTGAAAAGTAAACAATGGTGATGTCTGCTTTGCTCATAGGCTTCCTGAGATGTTTAAGAACATAAACATAGNGGGCACAATCCCCTCCCTTGCCCTGCTGCCCACACTGCTCTTGCTGCAGCCCAGCACTCAGTTGCTGTCTGGGCTGCACTCACACTGCAGGCTCATGTTGAGCTTTTCATCACCCCAGATCCCCACAGACCTTGCACATAAGCCAAACAGTAGGGTAAGATAAAGGGGTGGGAAGAAGGTGGAAGGGTGGTTAGGAGCCCATCCTGGGGACTTATTTCTGTGAGGGTTGTTGTGTTTCTGTATTACCTTTAACTTGTATATTTCTGTAAATATTCCTGTCTATTGTGTGTATCTCTGCTTGTACATTGTGCTAAGCTGTAAACAGAGCTTCAGTCCTTAACTTCCAGCTGGCTGAGTCTAGTCTGGGGGATTTTACAAAGTGTGGGGGGGTAGGGAACTCCCAAAGCATCACATCTGGTATAGGTGATCCTGCTTTGGCAAGGGGGATTGGACTGGATGATTTCTTTCAAGGTCCCTTCCACACCCTAACACTCTGTGGTTCTGAAGCTGGCATGAGAGCAATATGGTAATGACTATGATCATCAGATTCAACTGGCTAAACCCATGACAGTTTGCTCAAACTGTACAAAGCTTCCACAATGGAAAAGTACAGAAATTTGGGGGGGAAATAGCTCCACCCAAACATTACAGGTAGGGTTGTCTTTTTTAACTTGAAACTAGTGATTCTGACAGTCCTTAATGTGCTTTCCTACGTGAACAGGAAAGATTTACATGAGTATTTGCAAGGCTTGGTTTGCAGTTTGTTACCTGCCCTTTTCAGTTCTACTGGAGGGACAGACACTGCAGGGAAATTACTCCTTGATGCTTCCTGTTGGCTTCCCATCTGCTACAGGATGTCTGTAGATACAATCAGAGAGTACTTTCTAGGAGAGGGGAGAAGAAAAAAATAAAAGGCCTTTGGTTAAATTTCTATTAGGAAGGGTTTAAAATGTAATTAAGATTAGTCCAGAATAGCACAGTGTCACTGTTAGTCTTAGAAAGCAACATATCTTGGAGATCCAGGCCTCTCTTATCCCTTTATCCATCAAGCTGCTGGCAATTTTGGACTAACATTGAAAAGGAATCGTTGAGGAGTTTTTTGATTCTGAAATATTTTACCTCTTAGTGCTTCCATTGGCCACGTCTACAGCAAAGAGATTAAACCTACAGGTGGTCTTGTAAAGTACTTTCAGAGTAAGACAACAGCAAGACATTATTTCACAATTATTGATGCATCTGAGAATGAAAAAATGCCAGAGAGGCAGCAGGCACTGATAAGGGGACAGCCCATTTGTTTGAAATAAGAATGCAATTTGACTGGAGAAACTTGATCTGAGTTCTAAGTCTCTTTAGAATTAAAGGATGTTATCTGACCTAAAGGCTGATGGTTTTCTTATGATTGCTGTCATCAGCAAAGCAAAAAAAAATAAAGGGAAAAAAATAAAAAAGTGCACTATAAAAATTACCCAGAGACCAGAAGATTAGCACAGCATTGACTAAACACAGTAAGAGCAGCAGCCTGCAGGTATCTGTTCGATCCCAGCCAGCATCATGCCAAAGCCTCAATCCAAACTGATCTGATGTACTCAGCGGTGATGTTTGTGGCAATTTCTACATCCAGTCCTCCCTGCTGGGTTTTTAATCCACTTAAAAAGTCTTTCATGAAGTTATAGGTGTGGTCAGATAGCAGAATAAAAACACCCAGCCATCTTCACACACGACTGCCTTCACACCCAACACCACCTTTCTTCCAACAGCTGCCAGCCTGCTCAAAACTGGGAAAGAGGAGGCTGAGGGGAGACCTAATTGCTTTCTGCAACTCCCTGAAGGGAGGTTGGAGCCAGGAAGGGGCAGCCTCTGCTGCTTGCTGGCAAGGACTAGAGGAAAGGGTTCCAAGCTGCACCAGGGGAGGTTCAGGCTGGATGCTAGGAAATATTTCATCAAAGGCTTCTCAAACATTGGAATGGTCTGCCCAGGACAGTCACCATCCCTAGGCATGTTTAGGCTGGATGGTAGGAAATACTTCTTCACAAAGAGTCAGCCTCCCTGATGGTGTTTAAGTGCTTAGGGACATGGTTCAGTGTTCATCCTTCAGTGCTGAGTCGAAGGTTGGACTGGATGAGCTTGGAGGTCACTTCCAACCGGATGCTTTCTGTGATTCTGTCATTCCAGTGACTGAAACGGAGGGCAGCAGAGGTCCCCTAAGCTCCCCCACCACACGGTCTATGGACAGAGCAGCCCAGCCAGCCTTTCACCCAAAGCATCAGCCTTGCACTTCCTAGGGCCCTACAACACATCACACTCCTGCAACCTGGGTGCTGATGCTGTGCCCTGCCCTGCAGCCTTTATGCAGTAGAGACAGAGGCTGCGAGCCAAGATCTCTTCTCTCCCTTGGGAGCATCCAAGGCTCTTTTCTGCTGCACAGACATCTATCTTGTGACAGTTATTAGATTATTGAAGGTTATCTCCCTATCTGTCTTATCTGCCTCCTTTTCACAGGAGAACTTAAGCACTTTTTGTGGAGCAAAAGCCTGTATTATTCAGCTAACTCCCAGCAGCAAACATCAAGGCCTTTTTAGGACTGACCACATCATTTCAGAGCCCTGTGGACAGAAGGAAGCAAGCAATTGCTTGGGCTGCTTTTTCCACTGTAGAGCACCTCCTGCTTTCCTGCAATCTTTTTTTGGCTAGACCTGATGAGCAAAGGGGTTTCCAGCCTGTCCCCAAGATTTTAAACACAAATAGGCAGCCATTCCAAACATGATGAAACGAAACATCTTCCTCTATTCTGCACAATAAAACCAAATTGCTACAACTGTGTCATTAAGCACCAAACACAGTTAGCATGAAAAATGTGGAGCAGCCAGGAGATTTTTCTCAGGTCCTGTCAGCAGCACACATCTGCCTGCAACACAGAGTACCTACAGCCATACACTTTCTGCCAGCATGTATGACAAATGCAGCACAAGCCTTTGTGCTTCCAGCAAACAGAGACAGTCAATGATATATAAAGCCCCTCTTTGTTCTGATTCATGGACAGAAGGCCTTAGAGAGGCACAGAAAAATGCCATGCCTGCATGCTGATAGGGGATATTCAACCACTGCAGCTGTGAGCTGGTTTAGGAAGAACAGTTTTATTTTATATTTATGGATTTGAATCCAAGCTAGATGTAGCTGTAAATGACTGGAGCTCAGTTGTCACTTGGCCTCCATCCACTGAGGCAAGCACCGGTGCTGGGCATGCTGGTGCTGCAAGCTCCATCTCCTTACAGTTCTCCTCCTTGCCACAGCTGGAGTCAGTGACAGGGTGAATGAAGCACCAGAACCATTTGCTGTCACTGCAAGCTGCCTGGAAGCTGAGAGGAGGCTGGCTAAGGGGGATTGCTCTTTCTTTGTAATGATCTTCCAGTGGTGTAGGACTTCTCTATTGCTATCATCTAAAAGGCAGAATTTGTCTTCCCAGTGACAATGATAAACTGCACAATTATCATTTTTGCAAGGCTCAGCTTCCTATATTGCAATGAAGCAAAACAAAAGGCCATGGCAAAATATGTGCCTGCACTCCTCCTTCCCTGCTTTCTATTCTTTTGCTTCCCACATTCGAGCAAAGGAAAATTCCAGGCTTCTATAGGAACACATGCAGATGGTTAAAAAAAAACAAAACATTTTCTACAAATAAATGTATTAGAAGAAATTAATATTGTTATGCTGATGACCAGAAGCAAGGTAGAATTCATGTCCCTTGAGTCCCCTAGAAGGAGATAAGCAGCACCTCAAGGAAATTCTGACTCACAGACCTATCTTACAGCAGTGTCCAGAAAGACCTTCTGGTGATTGCTTACCTGTTAGGTTAACTTGAGAGTCTGGGTGACTAATTCAGCTTAAAGGTTTCATCTTAAGTTTGTTCTTCTAAAAAGAGTAAGAGTTATTAAACCTGTCATAACATTTCACTTATAGAGATCACAAGCATCACTCAAACACTATTTCACAGAATCACAGAGTGGTAGGGGCTGGAAGGGTGTTATAAATATACAAATTTAGTATGTGGAAATAGGAAAACATCCAACTTTATCAACACAGAGTCTTGCACTAAATGAACGACAAAAAACTCAGAGCAATAAACCATTTACCACTTATTAGAGGTTTGGATACTCAGTTGGGAATTATCTACACAAAAATGTACAAAAGGGATTATCTGAAAGGAATTTAGGGAAGAGAGAAAGAAATAAATAATTAACAAAAAAAATAGATAGATAGATAAACTAATACATAAATACACACACAGAGAACAGAATCATAGAATC
>WBNM01036066.1:0-25814 GCA_013399055.1 Ramphastos sulfuratus | reverse complement strand
ATCATTTTTCAGCAGCCCTGGCTTACTGGTGAGGTCCTGGTGGACGGGGCTTTAGCAAATGCGAGGCCAATCTACAAGAAGGGCCAGAAGGAGGACAAGGATAATTGCAAGGCTGCCAGTCTGCCCTCGGTGCCAGGGAAAGCCATGGAAGAGGTCATCATGAGTAACATCATGCATCATGGGTTTATGAAGGGCGAGGCTTGTCTGGCCAATCTGATCTCCTGCCATGACAAGGTGACCTGCCAGCAGCACCAAGGGTAGGCTGTGGATGTTGTCTGCGTGGACTTTAGGCTTTTGACCCAGTTTCCCACAGCATGCTCCTGGAGGAACTGGCTGCTGCTGGCTCTTCTGGGTGGAAGACTGACTAGTGACTGAGCCCAGAGAGGGCTGGGGAATGGACTTAACTCCACTTGTGCTCCCCAGAGCTCAGGTCTGTTTAATATCAGTGATCTGGATGGGGGGATGGGGGCACTCTCAGTCAGTCTGTAGGCAACACCAGGCTGGGTGGGATGTTGATCTGCTGGAGGGCAGAGAGGCTCTGCAGAGACATCTGGACAGGGCTGGATCGATGGGCTGAGGCCAATGGGCTGAAATTCAATGAGGTCAAGTGTTGAGGGCTGCACTTGAGCCACAGAACCTGCTGCATTAAAGGCTTGGGGAATAGTGGCTGGAGAGCAGCTCCTTGGTGGCTGCCCAAGGTGCTTCTGGAGTCTCCCTCTCTGCAGACACTCAAGACATACCTAGATGTTTTCCTGTGTGATCTGCTTTATGTGATCCTGCTCTGGCAGAGGGGTTGGACTGAGTGATCTCCAGAGGCCCCTTACAACCCCTAACTTTCTGTGATTCTGTGAAGGACATGAGGGTAGTGATTGATGGCAGCTAAAGATGAGCCAGGAGTGTGCTCAGGTGGCCAAGAAGGCCAACATTATCCTGGCGTGGATCAGCAGTAGTGTGACCAGCAGGACCAGGGATGTGATAGTCCCTCTCTACTTGGCACTGGTGAGGCTGCACCTCAAATCCTGGGTTCCATTTTGTGCTCTCACTCCAAGAAGGACATTGAGGGGCTGAAGCAAGTCCAGACAAGGGCAACCAAACTGGTGAAGGGCCTGGAGAACAGGGCTGGTGAGGAGCAGCTGAGGGAGCTGAGGTTGTTCAGTATGGAGAAAAGAAGGCTGAGGGGAGACCTTCTGGCTCTCTCCAACTCCCTGAAAGCAGTGGGTTGATCTTTTCTCAGGTGCATCAAGTGACAGGACAAGAAGAAACAGCCTCAAGTTGTGCCAGGTCAGGTTCAGGCTGGATAAGAGGAAAAATTTCTTCCCAGCAAGGATTCTGAGGCACTGGAACAGGCTGCCCAGGTCAGTGATGGAGTTTCCATTCCTGGAGGTGTTTACAAGCCGCAAGGATGTGGTGCTGAGGGCTGTGGTTTGGTGGCAGTGGCTTAGCAGCAATTGTGAGCTCTAGGTGAGGGGTTGGACTTGATGCTCTCAAAGGTCTCTTCCAACCTCAACAGTTCTTATTCTGTGATTCTGCAGGGTGTCTATAGATGTCTGCAGTAGTCTATAGGGGACATAAGAGTCTGTAGAGGTGTATAGGGTGTGTATATGAGTCTGTAGGGGGTCTGCAGGGGTCTGTAGAGGGTCTAAAGGGAATGTATATAGGTCTATTGGTGATGTACTGGGGTCTGTAGGGGTCTACTGGTGATGTATAGGGGTCTACAGAAGTACAAATGGGTGTCTAAAGGGAATGTATATAGGTCTATTGGTGATGTACTGGGGTCTGTAGGGGTCTACTGGTGATGTATAGGGGTCTATAGAAGTACAAATGGGTGTCTATAGGGAATGTATATGGGTCTACAGGTATCCATAAAGGTCTGTAGGTGTCTAGAGGGGATGTATGTAGGTCTACAGAGGTCTTTAGGGGTCTATTGGTAATGTATAAGGGTGTACAGAGGTCAATAGGGGTATATGGGAGTCTGTAGATAAGGAATGTATATGGGACTATAGGTATCTATAAAAGTCTGTAGAGGTCTAGAGGGGATATATATGGGTCTACATGGGTCCACAGGGTCTATATGGGTCCACCCATATACAGGTGATGTATATAGGCCTGCAGGAGTCTATAGGGGTCTGCAGGGGATCTATATGGCCACTGGTGTGCACACCCTGAAGCTTTGTCCCCAGCACAGAGGGACTGGCCACCAACACCCGTGAGTGCAATTTTGGGGGAGCGGAGCCACCCTGCTTGGGGCCATGGGAGCAGACAACTCACCACACAGGTGTTTGTCGGGCCACTGAGTTGTTCTGGGGATGGATCCTGCTTGAGCAGCTACAGCCTCGGGGTTCTCCCACTCCAAACCATCCTGTCTGGGAAGGGGAAGCTTCGCCCCAGCTGCTTTTCCCATTGGGAAGCTGAACAAATATCCCTTTTCCTTCCCAAGCAGGGTTTATCAGGGTCGGGTGCATCCTGCCTGCGCTGCCGGCTGATGCTGGGCGCTGCGGCGACTGGCGGCACCGTGCCCCTTGCTTTCCCCATCTGCAGCGGTGAAGAGAGGGAAGCTCCCAGCTGGGAGTGATTAGTGGGGAAATGAGGGGAAGTGGAAAGGGAACAGGGAGCTAGAAACAACCCAGAAAGGGATTTGGAAAAGCAGATCCTATTTTTCAGAGGAAAGTTGTGTTTTTTCCCATTGCCCACAGGGAGTTTAATCCCAGGGGAGGCAATAAGAGGAAACAAAGGGGGTTAAAACGCCTGTAAAAGGGTGAGGTTTGACCACCGTGGCGCAAAACTGGGTGATTTCTGCTGCTGCTTTGCCAAGACCCTTTGGACCCTTTACCCTGTGTCCTGGCAGGCGTGAGGTCATTTATTGCCATGACGTGGGATGGGGACGCTCATTCCTTCTCCCTTTCCGGGAGGGTGAGGAGGGAGGAGGGTTGGAGCCAAAGGGCAGCGCAGCTGCAGGAGCTGCCAGAGCTCCCGCGGGCTTTGCTTTCCCTTTTACACCATTTCCCCCCAAACTGACCCCAGGTCTATCCCTCCCATGATGTCGGCGATGCTGCCGGGGAAGGCAGAGAAGAGGATCGCTTCGTCTGTCTTCATCACCCTGGTGCCACCACAGAGGGAGGTGGCTGCCAAAGAGAGAACCCCAAGGGAGCAGCAGCTGGATGGTGCTGAGGTCCCCAGCACCCATCACCCCCACACCTCTCCACCACAGCCCCCTGAGCTGCCCAATGGAGGTGAGGGGGGCCCTGTGAGCAGTGCTGGGAGGATGATGATGGTGCTGAGTATGCTGTGCAGAAGTTTTACTAAAGGATGTGCTTGCAAGTGGGGAGAGATGTGAGGGGTTTTTTGGGGAGGTTATGGCCTAAATCCCTGTGCCACTGCCAGGATGGATCCGGGTGCTGGGGAAGGGCTGTGTTTGCTCTCCATTGCTGGGTGCTTATCGGTGCTGTTTGTATGGGACAGAGTTTGCTTTTGGGGCAGGCCGATGAGTGTGGCTGCAAAGCTGTTGGGGAGTTACTGTGGTGGGACACTACTGGGCCCTCCTGTCCCCCTAACCCAGTCATGTCTGGCTTTAGCTACAGAAACCCACCCAGCAGCCCCTCTGCCTGTGTCCTCGCCGGTCCTTGTCCTCTCTGAAGCGCCCAAGCCCTTGTCCACAGAGACACTGGGGCCTGCACTACAGCCACTGGACCTGGCAGCACCTACCACCCTCCAGGTGAGGACAATGGAGCCTGATCCCTCCTCCGGTGCCTCAGTTTCCCTACTTCCAAAGGCAATAAGTATAACCTGCCTTTATCTTTCCCTGCTCACCAGGCCCCTTCTGCCCTCCCTGATGAACTGAGGCCACCCAACCTCAGCCAGGAGCAGGCAAGCAAAGCACCATGGCAGGATGCAAATGGTTACCTGGAGAGGGACAACTCCAGAGGTAAGGGCAGGACCCAGCTGTGCAGGGTGGGATTGGGGTTTTGGTCACCAAACTGTACCCAGACACACTGGGCCTGCCAGGCAGAGAGGTGTGGATGTAGAGTCCTGGCACAGCTCTGCATTGGTTATGAAGATGAGAAGCCCTGGCAGAGGAGCTGAGTTGTCCTTCACTTGTTTCTTGAAGCTCCTTTTCCATGCTGCTTTGGTTTTCTTGAGTGCTTTTTCTTTCAGTGCAGTTTCACTTAAACATTTTTTGCTGCGGTGCCGCAGGGAGCTGGGCATTGCTTGAGATTGCTGGGGAAACTGAGGCAGGCAGCACTCAACCCCTGTGTCCCTTCTTCCAACAGACATCTGTGCCTTCTGCCACAAGGCGCTGGGGCACGGTGAGGTGGCGGTGGAGGCGATGCGGAAGCTGTACCACGCTGGCTGCTTCACCTGTCGCACCTGCCACCGGCCACTGCCCGGCCAGCGCTACTACCAGAGAGACGGGCGGCCCATGTGCGACACCTGCTACCAGGTACCCAGCCTTCCTCGGGCACAACCAGCACCCTTGGAGGGCTGGCAGGAAATACAGTGCCAGGACGGGGAGCTAGCATCTCACAGTGGAGAAGGACCTGGGAGTCCTGGTGGATGACAAGTTCTCCATGGGACAGCAATGTGCCCTTGTGGCCAAGAAGGCCAATAGGATGCATTAAGAGGAGTGTGGCCAGCAGATCGAGGGAGGTTCTCCTCCCTCTCTACTGGGCCCCGAGTGAGGCCACACCTGGAATACTGCACCCAATTCTGGGCTCCCCAGTTCAAGAGGGACAGGGATCTGCTGGAGAGAATCCAACAGAGGGCTATAAGGATGAAGAAAGGCTGAGAGCCCTGGGGATCTGATCAATGTCTATAAATATCTGAGGGCTGGGGGAACAGCCTCTGCTCAGTTGCACCCTGTGATAGGACAAGGAGCAATGGATGTAAACTACAGCATAGGGAGTTCCACCTCAGCGTGAGGAAGAACTTTACTGTAAGGGTCACAGAGCACTGGAACAGGCTCCCCAGAGAGGTTGTCGAGTTTCTTTCGCTGAAGACTTTCCAGCCCTGTCTGGATGCATTCCTGTGCAACCTGTGCTAGATTCTATGGTTCTGCTCTGGCAGGGGGGGTGGACTCAAAGATCTCCAGAGGTTCCTTCCAACTTCTAACATCCTGTGATCCCATGTGTGTGTCCCCAAACTCCCAGGCCACGCTGGAGAAATGTGCCAAGTGCCAGGGGCTGATCGTGGAGCGCATCATCCGTGCCCTGGGCAAGGGCTACCACCCTGGCTGCTTCTCCTGCACTGCCTGTGGCCGGGCCATTGGCACTGAGAGCTTTGCTGTAGACGAGTGGGACGAGGTGTACTGCGTGCCTGACTTCTACAGGTTGGGGCAGGAAGAAACAGGGCAGCAACCCCCCCACATTTGGTGGGGAGTTCAGCTTGTCACTGTCACCCCACAGGGCTCAGGCTGCTCTGGTTTGCTCCCACCAGGAAATACGCCACCATCTGCAGCGCCTGTGAGCACCCCATCATCCCCGGCCAGGACAGGGACACCTACAAGATCGAGTGCCTGGGACGCAGTTTCCACGAGGGCTGCTACCGCTGCGAGGTACCCCCAAAAACCTGAGGGGTTTGGCCCTGGGCCCTTTGCAAAGCACGGCCATGGGGGTTATTTTTTTTAGCTACCAGTTTCTCTTGCAAGCAATGGGGAGGGGAAAAACCAAGTAAGTGAGGTGAAAAGGATGATGTGTTCGGCCACGAAAGCTTCAGCTTTCCATGCTTCTAATGGAGTCTGCTGCTTTTTCTGAGTGCTGGTGAGTTTTGCAGCAAAGAGGGGATAAACAGCACCCTAAAAGGTGGCCTCCTTTTTTTTCCCCTTCTTGCCCCCAGAGCTGTGGGATGCCCCTGTCACCAGAGCCAACGGAGAATGGGTGCTACCCACTGGGTGACCACCTCCTCTGCAAGTCCTGCCACATCCGCCGGCGACATGAGTCCTCCTGCTAAAGGCCTTCACCTCCCTTTTCCAGTGCCAGACACCAAAAAGGGGGTGCACCCACTGGGATGCACTCTGCAGTCAGCCTTGGTGCTCACTGCACTCTCAAATAGCTCCATTTGGTTTTGTCACCAAAAGGTACCCCAGATCTTGGCCCACCAGACTGGCCAGGCAGAGGGTGCAGAGGTGGTGTCCTGGTGTTGGGTCTGTGGTGGGTATGGACATAAAAAGCCCTGACAAAGCAGTGGTGGCAAAGGAGCTGAAGTTTCCTTCGCTTATTTCTGGTTTAAAACTCTCTCTCTGAGGCTAGTTTGGTTTCATTGGGTGTTTTTTCTTTCTTCTTTCTCCAGTTTCCTTGGGGTATCACTTCCAAAGTTTCTCTCTGCGGAGATGGAGGGAGTGGGCACTGATTTAGTTACTTGTAGTTAAATAAAACCCCATCTTTAACCACTACCAGCACCACCACTCCCGTTTCCTTCATCCGCCCTGCATTCCAAACGCATAAAACACGTGGTTAAAGGAGGAAAAAAAAAAAGAAAAAAAAGAAAAAAATTTTAAAAAGTAAATTTTTAGAATTTTATAGGCAAGAGTTGGGTCACTCAGGGTCCTAATGCAGCTGATTGCGGGGTGTGATGTTTTGGCAGCTGCTGCTCTTGCCCAGGGGAGAGCTGAGGGTTGTTTTCCTGGGGCTGGACCTGAAATTTTGGTGTCG
Organism: Ramphastos sulfuratus; assembly: GCA_013399055.1. Lineage (NCBI taxonomy): Eukaryota > Metazoa > Chordata > Aves > Piciformes > Ramphastidae > Ramphastos > Ramphastos sulfuratus. Next base: position 19,170 of record WBNM01036066.1, on the reverse strand, counting down.
ATAAAAAGGATTTTTTGGTGGTGGGGTTGTTCTTACTGCCAGCCTGCACCGTCTGAGCTTCATCTCAACCAAGTCTCAGAGCCAGCAGAGGGCGCAGGTGGAGCACAAATTGCTCCACCAGGCAGGAAAACCGCAGCTGAAGGCTCCCTCTCCTACACCCGACGGCGCTGGGGCGCTGGGAAAGCCTGACAGCCGCTTTTGGACGTTATCCAAGATAATATTGCTCTGCCATCAGAAGCTTTTTGATCTTCTCGCAAGCCATGCCCCAAAACAGCAGAAATGAGCCCATATCTCTGTGTGCCCAACATCTGCACAACCGATGTCACCGGTGGTTTTGTTTTGCGAGGGCGTTGCAAAGCCGACGGAGAAAGAGGTTTGGTTTTTAACCAAAAGTGCAGCAAGAGCCACACATCGAGAGGAAAAAATAGCAAGCACATCTCAGATGATTTTAAAGGCTTTCCTGAGGGGGGAAACAAAAAAGGTAGGAGGTGCCAGCAGGTTCTAGGTGACGTGGTACAATGGCTCTGTGGTGCTTCTGAATGAAAGGGTTAAGGCATGGTTCATGTACTCGCTGGAGTCTGGAGGGCTGCTTGATTAATCACACCAACCCCACAACTATTTCCTGCCCTATCTCCAAGGCCTGTTACTCAACCTCTGTTAATGTGAGTCTGCCTGCTCAGCAATCAGTCATACCATCAAAAATAGCAGATGCAGAGAGGTGATTCTGCCACTGACCTCTGCTCTGCAGAGACCTCACCTGGAGCGCTGTGTCCAGCTCTGATGCCCTCAACACAGGAAGGACATGGACCAGAGGAGGACACAAAAATGATCATGGGGTTGGGGCATCTCTGCTATGAGGACAGGCTGAAGGGGCTGGAGTTGTTCAGCATGGAGAAGAGAAGGCTTCAGGGAGACCTAACATCAGCCTTTCTGTACCTGAAAGGGGCTACAAGAAGGCCGCAGAGGGACTGTTTGCAAAGGCTTGCAGGGACAGGATGAGGAGAAATGGTTTGAAATGAGAACAGAGCAGATTTAGATTGGATGCTAGGAACAAGTTCTGCACCATGAGTGTGCTGGAACACTGCAACAGGTTGCCCAGAGAGGTGGTTGAGGCCACATCCTGGAGACATTCAATGTGAGGCTCGACAGGGCTCTGAGCAACCTGCTCTAGTGGAGGATGTCCCTGCTGACTGCAGGGAGGTTGGGCTGGATGACCTTTGGAGGTCCCTTCCAACCCAAACCATTCTGTGATTCTTCTTTGGTATAAACTTATGTATAAGTAGGATGCTAATGTAAAGTTGTGGCCTGTCCCTGTCGCATAAATAGGTGGCTTTGGGTGTGGCTGGAAGGAGACCCCACGTCTCACCCACACCAGGGAATTTCCAGGTTTGAAGTCAGCTCTTACTTTCCAAAGCCTCTCACCCCACGGGGAAAAAACAGGCAGCAAAAAAATAAAAGTAAAAGCAAAAATCCTTAGAGAGCAAAGGGCTGATGGGTTCTTGGCAGTGTGGGTACTTTGCTGAGCAAGGTTGTTGGGGAGGATAGAAATATGAATGGTGGATGCATTGCACACTAAGCCGAAATCCTCCACACAGCACCCTTAGGTGCTCAGTGAGCTATGCCACCCCTTTCAGAGCTAATAGTGGGAATGGGTCAGGTATTTCCCCTGCAGAACAAGCTTAAGAGCACTGGGAACTTGGCCAGTTTTGGGTGGAGGTAAGCAGGGAAAGGTTTATTATGAACATCAAGCCTTGCAGAAGATGCTGGAGGGTGAGGAGAAGGGCAAGACAGAGCTGAGGAGTTTGGTGATGCAGCAAATGGACATAGAAGTGGTCAGCTTTGGCATGTTTGTTCAGGAGTAGGGGATGATGAAGGCCAGGGATGGATGGACACAGAGGTAAGAGGATCAGACACTAATTTAAGCTATTTTCTCCTTGGCTAAGGGTTGAAGCACTGCAAGCTGAGGCACAGGTTGCATTGCTCAGCCTGGCAGAGCACAGCCCTGCGTCTTCCCCAGGAAGGACCTCGAGGAATTTCCAGTGCCCGCCAAGCCACGTGGAGATTTCACAGGGGTGAGGTTGCAGGAGCTGTGTCCCATCCTGCTGCAGAGCAAGCCCATGTTGGTTCCACCTCTCCTTCAGCTCCTCACCCTCTTGAAAGCGATTTTGCAAGTGCCTAGGTCTGCTAGCAAAAATAAAACAAAGCGTGCATGTAGGAAGCCCTTGCTCTGCCCTGGAAGCCTCTAAAGCCTTGCAGAGCCCCCTGAGACCACCTAAGTAAAACCCACTCCAGGGCTCTCTTGTCTTATTCCCAGTGGCAGTGCAAAAGGGCACAGCAGATGGGCTGCCTCCGAACCACAGCGGCTGGGCCCTGCCCTTCCCTTGGCTGCAGCAACAACCCTGTCTTTTCTTGCAATCCTTGGTAGGCCAAAGAGAGCGGGAAGGGACCTGGCTGCCCTCCAAGGAGAAGCAAATGCAAATATTTCTTCACTTCAGGCCGGGTGCGGCCTGGGGATAAAATTTCCCTGGGCTTTCCCAGCAAAGGCTTCTGATACTGCACCCCTCTGCGAGCCCGGTTTGCTCCCAGGAATACAGCGGCGTCCTCCATAAACCCCTGGAGGTTATCTTCCTTGCAACTCTAGGCACTGTCTGGCTTTTAAAGGAGCTTTTAAGTGCAAGGAGGAGCTGACAGGCACAGCCAGATGATTTTTTAATCGGTAGTCAGCATGTTGCTGTCTAACAAATAAAGCCTTTTTTTGCGTGTTTTGTTTGCAAGCTGAAGATTTTGGGGAAGGAAATAAGCCCGGTAAGGGAAATGAGCTGGAAACTGCCTTTCCCTAGCATCCCCCACCTCAGCCAGCCGTGAGAAATGCAGAGAGGCAGAGATGAGCCGGATTCCTGGCATGCCTTGGCTCTGGCATCACTGCCTCCAAGGTGCTGGGAAGGAGCCAGGAAATGCTGCAGAAGGAGAATCACAGAATCGCAGAATGTTAGGGGCTGGAAGGGACCTCAAAAGCTCATCCAGTCCAAGCCCCCTGCAGAGCAGGATCACCTAGACCAGATCACAGAGGAATGCATCCAGAAGGGTCTTGAATATCTCCAGAGAGGGAGAATCCACAACCCTCCTGGGCAGCCTGTTCCAGTGTTCCATCAACTGAGGCTGAAGCAGCTTTGCTAGATGGAAAAAAGGCTGGGAAGAAGGTTGGGTGCTTGTGATGATATTTTGGTGTTTGGGTTTTTTGTTTTGTGGTGGCTTTGTTTGTTTGTTTTTCTCAAATGGGATGCAGAGAGCTGGAGGAAAAATAAAAGAGTTTTCCTTTGGTTCATTGCAACCATATCATAGAGTTGTCAGGGTTGGAAGTGAGCCCAGTTCCAATCCCCGTGCCATGAGGAAGGACAACTCTAAATCAAGTTGCTCAGAGTCACATTCAGGAATGGGGCATCCTCCACTGACTTGCGAAACGAACCCCAAAATGTAAGACACTTTACCAGCACTTCTTAATTTTTTTTTTTATCACCACCACTTTCTTGGATGAGTTGGACCTCTTTGGTTGGGGGTTGAACTCAATGATCTCTTTGGGTCCCTTCCAACCCCTGACATCCTGTGATCCTTGATGTCCCAGGCAGCTTGCTTAGTATCATCCTTCAGCTTGCTCAGTATCATCCTTCCCCACAGAGAGTTTGTTTCTGTTTTGTTTTGGGGTTTTTTTCTGCTTTCTCACCACCCTCACTGCAAACAACTTCCTCCTAACATCCAGTCTAAATCTCCCCTCTGCCAGTTCAAACCCATTGCCCCTTGTCCTGTCATCACAAGACCTTGTAAATAGTCCCTCCCCAGCCTTCCTGTAGCCCCCTTCAGATACTGGAAGGCCGCTCCAAGGTCTTCTGGAAGCCTTCTCTTCTCCAGGCTGAAGAGCCCCAACTCTTGTAGCCTCTCCTCATAGCAGAGCTGCTGCAGCCCTCTGAGCATCTTCATGGCCTCCTCTGGACCTGCTCCAACAGTTCCATGTCCTTCCTGTGCTGGGGGCTCCAGAACTGTACACAGGACTCCAGGATAGGAGAGAAGCCAGCAGGGAAGACTCTGGGAGCAGTGCAAGCCTTGAATTTCTCTAGATTTGTTATGCAGAAGATGTATATTACAAAAAAACCCAACAAAACAAACAAACGAATAAACAAAAAACCCAAAAAACCAAACCAACCACACCACAGTATTTTTTCCCCGTTTTCTCTGCAAAACTGAAATACCCAGCATTAGGATTTATTTTTAAAGCATGCCACATTTTCAACAACATGAAGTGAAATCAATGCAGCCAGTTACACAAGCGTGTTACCAGGCTGCCAGTGATCCACTGGGTTATTTAAAAACAACAACTACTAAAAGGACCAAAACCCAAACCAAATCAACCCACCCCATTTCTGAAAATAGATACACAGCACACGGCTGCAAGTGAGCTTTGGCTGCTGGAACGTGTTCAAAGCAGGGCTGGAGATAGCTTTGGAAACAGGCTGAGAGAGTTGGGGTTATTCAGTCTGGAGGAGAGAAGGCTCCAAGGAGACCTTCTTGTGGCCTTCTAGTGTCCGAAGGGGGCTACGGGAAAGCTGGGATGGGACTTTTTAGGGTGCCAGGTAGTGATGGGACCAGGGGGAATGGAGCAAAACTGTAAGTGGGTAGAGTCAGATCAGATGTTAGGAGGAAGTTCTTCATCATGAGGGTGGTGAGACACTGGCACAGGTTGCCCAGTGAGGTGGTAGAAGCCTCATGCCTGAATGCTTTTAAGGCCAGGCTGGATGTGGCTCTGAGCAACCTGCTCTGGTGTGAGGTGTCCCTGCCCATGGCAGGGGGTTGGAGCTGGCTGACCCCCTGAGGTCCCTTCCAGCCCTGACAGTTGTACCCTTTGACAGCCCAAACTCTCCCTCATCATATCAGCTGTACTTACAGCATCCTGCAGCCCTCTTTTCCCCCCAAATTAACCATTTCAGTTCAAACTTCAGTTAACATTTTTATTTTGCTGGGAGTGCCCATTACAGCCCAGAGGTGAGAGGGTTTGTAATAAAAAAGAGGTGTTTCTGGCTGAGGTTATCCTGTTTGTCAATATGTAGCTTATTGACCTCGGTGATTTATCACTGGGGAAAAAAAATAAAACAAACAGAAGGGAGAAGGAGTGGGAGAGAGAACAGCTCCTAAAAATAAACACATCTCTTAATTCTCCAGGCGGCTAAACTTTCCCTCACAGCTCAGCCAGGAGAACAGACCCTTGATCGGCCTCCATCCGGTGTTCTAAGGACAACGCGTTTGGGACAGAAAAGGAGAAATCAGGAAGAAAAGGGAGGAAATTTGTCTGACAAAAGGGGAAGGAGGAGGCAGCCGTCGGCAGCCCCTCATGGCCCAGCCGCACAGCGCCGCCTCACCCGCGCTACTGCAGCAGCTTCCCCCGGCTCGCTTCACAAAATGGCCGCCCGGCGGGGCCACGGCGAGCGGCGCCCAAGCGACAAAATGGCGCCGGGTGGGCAGCTGAGGGGAAGGATGGGCCATATGCAGCGGCGGGGGCCGAGGCGCTGAGAGGGGGCTTCAGGCGTGCCAGGAGCATGGCGGAGAGGCTTGTCCTGATGTGCGGATTCCCTCCGGGCGGGTAGCGAAAACACTGTGGGTGAAACCTGACCTTACGCCCTCCTCACTGCTGTTTTTTTGCAGAAGGATGTGAAGATGCCCAGAAAAAAGCCTTTCCTCTCGGCCACGGCGGGGCTGGAGGCCTCGGCCTTCCCCTGCGCCGCCTCAGCCACCCCCTCCCCTGCCACCGCTGCTCCAGCCGCTCGCTGCCGCTCCTCCGGCACCACCGTCCCTCAGTCCCCTCACCAGCACCGAGCCCTGAAATGGTTTTGTTTTGTTTTTCCTCCTCGTAGCGTGAAGATTGTTGGCCCAGCATTGCTCTTTCCACACGCACCCCCAGGTGGGTAGTTTTATGCCTTCATTCTTTTCTTTTCCACCGCTTCTCGCCATCGCGGAGGTTCACATCGTCACCTCCCCGCTCTGCTCACGGCATGGAAAATAACCAGATGAGCTAAAAAAAAAAAAAAAAAAAGAAAAAAAAAAGAAACGAAACGCAACAACCCCCAAACCCCCGAGGATTGGTTTCTCTCCAGAGCCGCAGCCGTGCCGGGCAGAAGCTGCTGCTGCTGCTCGCGTCGCTCCCTGCACCGCCCTTCGGATAACTAAAAGCATTGACTTGGTGTCATCAGATGTTGTAATACCATTAAAAAAAAAATTAAAACAAAAAAAAACCCAACCCCCAAATACTTCTTCACATCCAAATGTTCCTGGTTGGAGGTTGCATCCAAGGTACCAGTATGCTTTTTACATTCATTTTTTTGCCTGTAATGTTGCCTTTTTTTTTTCCCCACAGCACCACAGTGTTGTTAACAGGCTACAGGAGACCATGGCCCTTTTCATGGTTACAAAGCAGATGCCTAAATAAATTGGTATTTTCCCCCAGGAATTAGATTTAGGCCCATACAGATGTGGTTTGTTTGTTTTTTAAATTTCTACATACATAGAAATAAATATGTCTACATATATAAACATTTCTGTATTACTACATATATATGTCTACATATTAGACATATTTCTGTATTACTACATATATATGTCTACATATAGAGAGATTTCTGTATTACTACATACATATGTCTACATACATAGACATTTCTGTATTACTACATAGTCTACATACANCAACCAAACAAAAAAAGACAAAACCTAAACCCCGGTTAACTGAAGCTGCGAATGCAATCAAATAGTCCGGATCAGACAATTCATGGCAACAAAAAGAGAGGACAAATGAGCTGAGCTGAGATGGCAGCGCTTTGCTGTAGATCCGGGAGGAGGGATCAGCGCCTTTATCCCACCATCCAGCTCTCCAAACACCACCNGGCCCATACAGATGTGGTTTGTTTGTTTTTTAAATTTCTACATACATAGAAATAAATATGTCTACATATATAAACATTTCTGTATTACTACATATATATGTCTACATATTAGACATATTTCTGTATTACTACATATATATGTCTACATATAGAGAGATTTCTGTATTACTACATACATATGTCTACATACATAGACATTTCTGTATTACTACATAGTCTACATACATAGACATATTTCTGTATTACTACATGTCTACATATAGAGACATTTCTGTGTTACTACATAGATATGTCTACATATTAGACATATTTCTGTATTACTGCATATATATATATAAAGAAAAAAAAAAATATCTCCTTCTTCCAGGGGCTGACTTACAGAGTATAAACCCACACACTAGGATTTAATGATACATCATCACTGTCATTTTTGGCCTCTATATATGTTTGAGTTTATATATTACCTGTGGGTTTGGTTTTTTTTTCCCCTCCATTGGTTTCGTACTACAATGTATCCTAAAAGCAGCAGATGGGAAAAAAAAAACCCAAACCCAACAAAACCATTCAAAACATGAGAAAAAGAACAAAAATCAACCTTTTTTTTTCCTTTTTTTTTTTTGGCCTGTGTGTGCTTTGTGTCATTTAAAGCCGAGCAGGGCTGCAAAATCCCAGCCGAGCTGGATGCTGCCGAAGCAGCTCAGGGGCTTTATTTTCATAGCTATAGCTCTGCTTTTTTTTTTCCTCCTCCTCCTCCCTCCCCTTGCGCCCCATCCTTGTGCAATCCTCTCCCTTTTATTATGGGATCACTCTCTTCGGCTCTCCCCCCCCCGCCTCTGCGGGTATAAAGGTTTTTCTCCTCTCGTTCATTCCAGAAGTTTCTACGGGGGAGGGGAGCACCCACTGCGGAGCCTTTGCCGCAGCGCCGGGCAGGCGTGGTCCCTGCGAGGAGGAGGAGGAGGAAGAGGAAGGAGAGGATGTACCGCCTCTCCCTGCCTGCCAGTGTCTTGCCAAGCCTTGCTAGAATTCCCTATCCTTGAAAAGGGTGCTGGGAGGTGTTGGAGGTTTTTGTTTTGTTTTTGTTTGGTGGATTTTTTGGGTTTTAAAGCTTTTTTATTTCCCCCGCTCCCCCTCCCCCTTTGCTAAATAAATGAAAAGCAGAGCTGTCTCCTGACGGAGATGGATGAGCAATGGGGGTTGCTTGCTTGCAGGCACTGCCGCAGCCTTCCTCTGCCGTAGCCAGGGCACCGATGGCAGAAGTGACCTTTCCCAGGCGGTGGGAGGGAGGTTTCCTTCCCCCTACCCCGCCCCACTATGCTCCACTCGGAATTCATTTGAAATAGAGTTATTATTTTTCATTTTCTTGCCCCCTTTCCCTCAACAGCTTGGTCTTTCAGTGATTTTTTTTTTTTTTTTGGTAGCCTGTGAGTTGAAGCTTCCTCATTATCAGATTTGGTTTTTTTTTTTTTTTTTTTTTTTCTTTTTTTTTTTTTTTCCCTTGGTGTGTTTTGAATCGCATTTTTAAATTGCCCAGCTGGAGACAAGTCTTGATTAGAGCTGGAACAATAGCTCCATTTTATTAATAATGGGAAGGATTTACAATCCTACAGCACCTTCCTTGGAAGGCTTTCAAACTCATTTGCAAACACTCCCAAATTTAAGGTTTCACAGCCCCTTGGCTGTGAGGTGGGTAAGTAATTCAACGGTGGCCACTGCCAAAAAAAAAAAACCACTTCGGTGGCAAATCTCTGTTGCTGAGTGCTTAAACAGAGGACAGATTTCGGTGGGGTTTGGGGCTGCAAAGCTGGGAGGGGAGGAGGTTGGTAAATGGGGCTGGCTGAAAGCTGTAACCTGAATCCGTTGCGCGTTCTCTGTCCAGGCAGAGTTATTTTGCTGCGTCCTACTTGCTAGGCTGTTCTTTCTGTGCCTGCTCTCTGCAGACTACCATGCAGCGAAGCTCTGGACTTGCCTGCTTGTCAGTAAACCTGCTTATAGTTTGGTTTTTTTTTCCCTGTTTGTTTTTAGTTTTTAATTAATTACTTTTTTGCAGCCCCCAAGTGACCTCTTTCTGCGCTGGCTCTGCTGTGGTTTGACCGCAGCTTTGCATTAAAGCAGGCTGCTAGCGTCGATGTATCTCCCTGCGAGCTGGAATGACCTTGCTTGGGGGATTGTGGCCCACTGAGCTCATGCAGATGCTCCGCTTTGATTACAGAACCCCCTGCACACTGCTTTTAGCCACAGCATCCTTTCCCTGACCCAGGTTGTGAGGAGGATGGCTCAATATTATGGGTGAAAGCTTTCTTATGCCTTATTTTTCTTCCTCCCCAGGGAAACAGGATTGTTTGTGTAACCCATCTCCACAGCAGATACTTTCTTTGTAAGTATTGTAAACATGCAGGGATATGAGAGCTGCCTGGGCAGCAGGATCTGCCCTTGCTTGAGGAGCGTGGGGCACAGTGCTCTGGTTGTGTGTGTGTTGCACAAGCGGCCACAGAAACTCACAATGTTTCTGTGGTTAATTCTGGCTGGTTGGCATCAGCGGGTCCCAAGGTTTCCCTTTCTCACTCCTTCCTTACCCTTTCACAGAAGCAAAAGGCTGCTGCTTCTGGAAGAAGCTCTGCCTTGTGGCCTTTGGAACAAAAAAGAAGGAAAAAAAAAAAAGAAAACCTGCTGGGATTAGTCATCCTTATTTTTAAAGGAAGCTGTGTTTGCTGGCTGTACGACGCATGTGCGTGAGATAGTAACTGTTGGCTTTATTTGCAAAGCCTGGTAACGTGCTCTGCTTGCTGCTCTTTGCAGCTGGGCTGCTGAGGCTCCACTGAGCTGCTGCGGGCAGGTGGGAAAAACAAGACACTCCAGCTCTTCATAGTCTGCCTTCCATTGTCCCTTCTCTCTGCAGGGAGGTGTGGACTTTAGAGACCATAACAACCGTACACACAGACTTAAAACCTGCTTGCTGAGTCACTTCCAACACCAGAGAGGAAACCCTGGTGCTTTGGGGTTTTGTGTTTTGGTTTTTTTTGCCTGTCATAGAATGGTTGAGGTTGGAAGGGACCTCCAAAGGTCATCTAGTCCAACTCCCCTGCAGTCAGCAGAGACATCCTCCACTAAAGCAGTTTGCCCAGAGCCTTGTCTAGCCTCAGCTTGAATATCTCCAGGGATAGGGCCTCAGGTATCTCCATGGGCAACCTGTTGCAGTGTTCCAGCACACTCATGGTGCAGAATGTGTTCACCTCGCATCCAATCTAAATCTGCTCTTCTCCAATTTCAACTAATTTCCCCTCGTCCTGTCCCTGCAGGCCTTGGCAAACAGTCCCTCTGCAGCTTTCTTGCAGCCCCTTTCAGTTACTGGAAGGCTGCTGTTAAGTCTCCAGAGCCTTTTCCAGGCTGAACACCCCCAGCTCCCTCAGCCTGTCCTCATAGCAGAGGTGCTCCAACCCCCTGATCATTTTTATGTCCCTCCTCTGGACTTCCCCCATCAGGTCCATGTCATTCCTGTGCTGAGGGCTCCAGAGCTGGACACAGGGCTCCGGGTGAGGTCTCACCAGAGCAAAGTTTCAGAACTGCCTCTCTGCATCTGCACTGGCAGCTTTTACTCTCAGCCACTGTGTACCCTGTGAGAAGACTCAAGTTCTATGCTGGAAAGGTTACAATTTAAACCTCCATGGTTTTTGTTCCCCCTTCCCTGTGGTCTGATTAAAATGGTGTCGGGAAGGACAGCTCCCTTCCCCTTTCCCCTTTCAAAAAAAAAGCAAAAAAAAAAAAACTTTCCAGAGTTGCATGCTCTTGAAGTGCTGCATAGGCAGAAAACACACAATGCAGTTGTCAGCATTGTGCTGATGTGTAGCATGTTAAAAGGGGGGGGAAAAAATACACACAAAAGGGGTGGGGAAAACGCTTGCCTCCAGGGAGTAAAACTGTGGGGCCCCTTTCCCTCCACACAGTAGTATATTACTCCTAATTTTGCTCAGACAAAGGCAGTGGGAACATTGCAGAGTCCTAAATTCTATTGATGAAGATTAGGGTCCCCTATAACTATTTGGGTTTTTTTTCTCCACCCCCCTCAGTGAACTTGCTCCCAGGAGATGCTGCTGGTTTATTCCTTGCTTCCTCCAAGTGGTGCTCAGCAGGAAGGATCACAATCAGAATTGTCAGCGTTGGAAGGGACCTAAAGGATCATCCAGTTCCAAACCCCCTGCCATGGGCGGGGGCACCTCACACTACATCACATTGCTCAGATCCACATCCAGATTGGCTTTAAAAACCTCCAGGGATGAGGCTTCCACACCTGCCCTGGGCAACCTGTTCCAGTCTCTCACCACCCTTATGATGAAGAACTTTTTCCTAACATCTGATCTGACTACCCACTTCTAGTTTTGCTCCATTCCCCCTGGTCCCATCACTACCTGGCACCCTAAAAAGTCCCTCCCCAGCTTTCCTGTAGCCCCCTTCGGACACTGGAAGGCTGCAAGAAGGGCTCCTTGGAGCCTTCTCTCCTCCAGACTGAAGATCCCCAACTCTCTCAGCCGGTTTCCATAGGAGAGGAGCTCCAGCCCTAAGGCTGCCTTGCTGGCTCAGATTTCTTGTGTTGGGTTGCAAAATGCAGTAGCAAGCAGCCAGTGCTGGTCTCCCCGAGGTCACAGCTGACTGCAACGCACAGAGTCCAGGCACTTGTTGGGATGTGAGGAACATAAGGTATGGGCACCTTCTCCTTAGCCTCCCTTCATGAGAGAGTTGGCATTCGTGTTGTTTGAATGCCCCTGTCTGACTAGCCAGGGGTCCCAGCCCTGCTATGCTGGAGCAAGACCTCATGAGAAGGGCAGTGATTTGTAGCACAGCTCTGGACTTTGGCCTTTCCTGGCAAAAATGTAGCAGAGGGTGAGTGAGAGGTGCCTGGGCCGGGTTTCATAGGTGGCTGCGTGGGGAAGGAGGGCTTGGTGGGTGGTGTGCCTGAAAGCTGTCAACAGCTCCTGTGCCTAAAGCCTTCTTAGTGCTTCAGCCAAGCCAGAGTAGCCAGGGAAGACTCTAGAGAGGGCCTTAGAGCTGTGTTCCAATAGCTGAAGGGATCCTACAGGAAGGCTGCAGAGAGACTTTTGCTGAGGGTGTCTGGAGACAGGACAAGGGAGAATGGTTTGAAGCTGAGGGAGAGCAGGATTAGACTGGAGCTGAGGAAGAAGTATGAAGTTGGTGAGACTGGAACAGGCTGCCCAGGGAGGTCGCTGATGCCTCCCCCCTGAAGGTATTCAAAGACAGGTTGGATGAGGTCTTGAGCAGCTGAGTCTAGTTGAGAGGTGTCTCTGCCCATAGTGGGGAGGTTGGAGTAGATGCGCTCTGAGGTCCTTTCCAACCTGAGTGCTTCCAGGATTCTATGAAAGGTAGCAGAGGCTGAGCATGAGCTGCCTGGGCTATGTTTCATACCCTGCTGCCTGAGGTGGAGAGCTGGGAAGAAGAGCTGGTGTGTGGTGTATGTGAGAACTGTCAATAGCTTCTGTGCCTAAAGCCTCCTCAGTGCCTGAACCATGGCGGAGTGGACAGGGATACTAATTTCAATCCCTCATTAGGGATGTGTTGGTCTAGAGATAGGCCTCATCCTCATCAGAGGCCCTCTCTGGCTTGGACCATGAAGCTACCTGATGGGGCTGTTCCCACGTTTTCCTGGTTGGCACAATCTCTGGGACCTGGAATTACTTTTCTTTGGCAGTTTAGGACAAATGAGTGAGAATTACCTTGGGAGTGCTGAACTTTTACCACCAGCTTTGTACTGGAGAATTAGTAGAACTACAGCCAGGAGATTTCCAAGCTAAACAAACCCTGAATTTCCAGTGCCAAAAAACAGGTGAGGGCTAGAACCTTCCACTCCTCCTGTGCAAAGGGGGAACTTTCAGCCTTTCATGCTTTTCTGTCATCCCAAAGAGTTAAAAAGCTGCACTGACAGATCTGCAGAGGTAAAATGGAAGCTAAAGCTGGCTGAGAAACTCTTCAGTGCCATATTGCTGGGGAGGTTTTTGAGCACCGCAGGTCTTGATGCACAAGGATTTTTCTGTGAAGCAAAAGGAGAGAGAAATGCAGGGCAAGGCCATTTAAAACATCAGATTGATTTGGCATCAAAATGGTCTTTGATAGAAGCCTGGAGTAGCTTAGGATGGAAGTGACTTCAGAGATCATCTACTCCAACCTGTCTGCCATGGACAGGGACACCTCTCAACTAGCCCAGGTTGCTCAAAGCCTCATCCAGCCTGGCCTTCAACACCTCCAGGGAAGGGACTTCCACAACCTCCCTGGGCAACCTGTTCCAGAGTCTCACCACCCTCATAATGAAGAACTTCTTCCTAAGATCCACTCTAACCCTGCTCTCCCTCAGCTTCAAACCATTCCCCCTCCAGACACCCTCAGCAAAAGTCTCTCTGCGGCCTTCCCACAGGATCCCTTCAGGCACTGTCAGGCAGCTCTAAGATCCCCCTGGAGTCTTTTCTTCTCCAGGCTGCACACTCCCAGCTCCCTCAGCCTGTCCTCACAGCAGAGGTGCTTCACCCCTTGTATCATCTTTGTGGCCTCCTCTGGACTCACTCCAGCAGCTCTGTGTCCTGATGCTGGGGAGACCAGAACTGGACACACAACTGGTAGCTGGGTCAGGTGCTGGGTGTGCTGATCAGCGTGGTGGGGAAGAGCAACCTTTGGCTCACAAATTTGGACTGTGGATTTTGACTTCAAACCTTATCCTGCAGCATCACACCATGATTTCTGTGATGTTTATTTTTCCCTAGGCATTGCACTTGGGGTCTTTATGTGAATGTAATAGAAGAGTTGGGTGTTAAAAATGGCAAAGCAGAGGATCTGGTGATCTCTCTGGCCTTGGGGGATTTATAGCCTTTGCAGTTGCCATGTTCAGGTGTCAAATCACAAGGAGGTCACAGGATGTTAAGGGTTGGAGGGGACCTCTGGAGATCATGGAGATCATTGAGTCCAATCCCCCTGCCAGAGCAGGATCACCTAGGGCAGGTCACACAGGAACACATCCAAATGAGTCTTGAAAGTCTCTAAAGAAGGAGCCTCCACAACCTTTCTCATAGAATGTTTTGAGTTGGAAGAGACATTTAAGCTCATCCAGTCCAACCCCCTGCAGTCAGCAGTGACATCTTCAGCCAGGGCACATTGCTCAGAGCCCTTAACTACCTGACCTGGAATGTTCCCAGGGATGGGGCATCTCCCACCTCCCTGGGCAACCTGTGCCAGTGTTTCACCAGCCTCATTGTGAACAATCTCTTCCTTCAGTTTAAAAGCATCACCCCTTTGTTACACAGTAAGGATGCAGGTGGCAGAGCCACAATAGCAACAAACCCCTTTGTTGGGCTCCCAGCTCCAGGAGTGATGCCTGGTTTTGGATTGTAGTTTTCTGGATTTGTTTTGTTTTGTTTTGTTTTCCCTTCCTTAAAATGTAATATTTTGCAGCCTGGAAGACCAAGTCCACTCTACCTAGCTGGTGAAACATCCTGGTGTTTGGGAAAAACCCTTGTGAAGTGAAGTCATAAATTCATGGATTCATAAAATGGTTTGGGGTGGAAGGGACTTCAAAGATCATCCAGTTCCAACCCCTTGCCATAGGCAGGGACATCTCCCACCAGCCCAGGTTGCTCAGGGCCTCATCCAACCTGGCTTTGAACACCTCCAGGGAGGGGGCATCCACAGCCTTCCTGGGCAACCTGTGCCAGTGTCTCCCCACCCCCTCAAGAATTTCTTCCTCATCTCCAGTCTCAGTCAGCCCTCCTCAAGCTTCAGGTCCAGCTCTTCAGGATGTGGTCACACACAGAAATTGAGAGGCAAGGAGGAGCTGGGCACTCTGCTAGTTCTAATTTTGCCTCGAGCAGGTATGAATTCTAATCTTTACTAGATTGTAAGAGAGAGGAAGGTCCTTTGCTGCCTTAAGCCAGCACGTGGTGTTCGGGCTGTGTGGCTCAGCTGATCTCTGCTGCTGAAGAAACCTCTGGGTTTGTGTATTTTGAAAACAGAAGTGAGCTTGCAGAGACAAATACAAATGGGTCAGTGCAAACCAAATGCCAGGAGCTCCTGAGCTGTGTCTACTGTGGTGCAGAAGGTAACTGGTGCTAAAATGGGGAAATGGGGAAATTTTGTGCCAACTCTCATCCCCGGGAGTGTGTGGATAAGAACATCACTGTGAAAGGCTTGGAATGGTNCATCTACCCCAACCCTCTGCCATGGGCAGGGACACCTCTAAACTAGCTTAGGTTGCTTAAGGCCTTGTCCAGCCTGGCCTTGAACACCCCCAGGGAGAAGGCCCCCACAACCTCCCTGGGCAACCTGTTCCAGAGTCTCACCACCCTCCTACTGAAGAACTTCCTCAGATCCAGTCCAAGCCTGCTCTCCCTCAGCTTCAAACCAGTTGGAACTGGATGATCTTTAAGGTCCCTTGAACCCAAACCATTCCATGAATCTATCAATCTTTGAAAAATAAATTACTGGGCTTCAAAAAACACAGAGGGAGTTTCCTGGACAGAGTCATCTGGTTGGAGCATTGACCCTCAGAGAGGAAAGCACCAAAAATCAATATCTTTATTAGCACAAATCCTGTACTTTGTGTTGCTTAGGATCCAGCTCCAGGCTTCGTGTTTCAAAGTGTTATCAGTGCCTAAAGCTGATATCCTCTGTCTTGGCAACCAATGAGCCCAAATCTCAAACAGCACCAATTCCTTCGTGGAGAAAATGATCTGTTGTGTAATGGGTAAGCAATAAAATTAGGGCAGTCATTCAGGCTGGCTTAAAAACGAGATAAAAGCCAAGCTGGCAGTTTGATACCTGCCTGCCATGCTGTTGTTTCAATAAATAGAGTCACTGAGCAGAAAAGGCTCCATGTAAATATGTTTTGTAAGGACAAGATGGTGGCTGCAGCTGCTTGTCGTGAACGAAGCACGGCTCCAAGCGTTGGAGGGCCCTTGGTGGGGCGCCCTCCTGTTTTCCTGTAAAGCCCAAAGCAAGCTGGATGCCTGCTGGGCACTGCTGGGATAATCACCGCTCCAATCCCTGACAGTCCCCCTTCTGATGTAGCTGGTCGGTGTCCCCAGCTACAGGGACAGTAATGCCCCCTCCCCGTCCCCACCTCCAGCTGTGCTGCTGTGAGCACAAAGCACGGAGCTCTTGCCAAGCCAGAAGAGCCTTAGCACAGCCAGCTCTGCTTGCTGTCCTCGTTTGCTATCTAATCTTTGCTTTTTTAAACATTTGGCAAGCAGTCCCGGTGCCACGTGGCTGCAGTGTCCACCGCTCGCCTGAGATGCTGTGCTGAAACCTATGGACTTGACTTCTGTATTGTCTGGTGTCTTCTATTTGTTGATGTTTCCACCTCACCTCAAGATGTTTGCCTGGATCCCAAGGTGGTTTTCTGCTTCTCCTGCCCTTTTTTTATCCTTCTGCTAACGAGAAAGCTGCTAACTTTATTAGCTCCTTACATAGCAGCACTGTTTTCTCACGCCTTTAATGGCTCTTTTGATCTGTCCTGGCCTTGGTTTGCTTTTCCTGATGTGAAGGCAGTGTTCAAGCTGCGATGGGTTTATCACCTGCTCTCTCATTAATATATGGCCTGGCATTTTTAATCCTGTCCAAGTGCTGATAAGAAGCATCCAAGTGTTCTAACTGCAGGGTTGGCCCATATGCCCAGAGATAGCAGGGCCCTGAGCTACACCCACCACATGGCTGTGAGTAATTTAAATCACAGTGTGGTGCACCAGACCTGCCCTTGTGTGTCCCCAAGGCTGAAGGCCATCAGGGCATGGAGAGCAGCTTGAAGGCTCCACTTCCTCAGCTGTCTATCTCTCTGGGAAGGGTTGAATGCAGGGATGCGTGTCCCTGTTTCACCTCTGGGTGCATGTCTCCAGTGGCAGGGCAGCAGGCTGGCACAAAAGCTCATGCCAAGAAAGTGTTTGTTGCTGCCACGTGAGACCAGTCCTTCACTGAGGTCCTTTAGCCTGCTGAGAGGAAGGTCCTGCACACTCTGCTCTCCAGCCTGGCTCTGTGTTCTTTAAAACCTTCAAACTCATTGGAGGGCTCTGCAGTTGTGTCCTGCAGCTTGGAACAGTTTCCCCTCAAAGCATCTGAAAAGTCTCAGGATGGTCCAGAGCTTTGTTTCGTGTCACCAGCTGGACTCTGGGCTCCTCTGCCAGCAGGCTTTTGGTGTAAACAGAGCCCTTTGAACACTCATTTCAACCTCTCTTCTGTCAACAGTTGATGACTTTGTTTGCAGTTCATGGATGTCCCTCCTGGTCAGCCTGCCCACAAGATGGCTGTGTGACAGCAGTGATCCTGAGTGAAGGTTTCTCTGAAGGACCTGGGAACCAATGGCCTTGGAGGTGCCACCCCGGCAGGGATAGAGGGGAAGAACCATCAGCAATGCTGTCACAGCAAGAACGCTCGATCAGAGAGGGGAGAGTTCAGCATCCAAAAGCCACTGGACATGTGGCTTGGGATTATTCCTCTCCAAAACGGATGCCTGCAGAGCCTATTAAAGTCACATGTGGTGACTGTTCTGTAGGCCTCTGACCAGTTAAAAACCAGATGAAACACAGAGTGAGGCCCATTTCCAGAGAAAAGAACTGTTCTGGCTCACTACAACTCCCTGAAAGGTTGGAGCCAGGTGTGGGTTGTTCTCTTCTCCCTAGTAACAAGTGATAGGACAAGATGCAATGGCCTCAAGTTGCACCAAGGGACGTTTAGGTTGGACATGAGAAGAAACTTCTTCCCTGAAACGAATCTCAAAGACTGGAACAGGCTGCCCAGGGAGGTGGTTGAATCCCCATCCCTGGAGGGGTTATTAAAACCTCAGAGATGTGGTGCTGAGGGCCATGGTTTAGCATTAGGCTTGGCAGAGTTAGAGAATGGTTGGACTGGATGACCTGAAAGGTCTTCTCCAACCCAAGCGATTCCATGATTCTATGACAGCGCTGGTGGAATGTGTTCACAGCACCTTTTCCATGTGCATGTGGCTCCATCACGTTTTAATTAATAGATGCTTTGCATGCAAGCAGCTGTTGGGGTTTTTTAATTAATCAGTAGATCTGTTTCTGGAGCAGCCTGACATCCGTCATCGCTGGGGAAACTGAGGCACGGGACTGGGTTGGCAGCTGCCCAGCAGCAGGACGAGGCTCAGGTCCACTGAGGCCCCAGTCCCCGTGCGTCAGAGGCCTGATTAAATCAAGAGATTTGCATGTTTGTTAAGCCACTTCTGGCTTGATGACTTTGACCACTTGTGGAGGTGGACTCATTGCCACAAGGTTCCGGCAGCCCACAGGGCCACGGGCTGGCCCAACCGGGTGGCCAAGGCAGCAAAGCTGAGCCCTGGCAAACAACCCATGGGTTGGATCAATAGCTCAGTGTCCTTTGGCCACCTGGAATCCTTCATTAAAGAGCTGGATGGGGGAGAAGGGAGGTGACTCAAGGCCAAATCCCCCAGCAGTGGCAGTTCCTTGCTGTGCTTCTTGGGGTGGTGCAGCCTCCCCATTTCAGTGGAGAAGTGAGGACTTGGTGACCTCCTGCCCCTCCTGCTCTGGTCTTTGGAGCCAGGGTGGGTAAGCAGAGCTAGGGACTGCCCAGTGGCCTCGGCCACCTCCATCCAGTTCATTTGTGGCTCGCTCTTACTGGGTTGTCTTTCTCCTAGAAGTAAAGATGCTTCAGGAGGAGGCACAGCCTTGTGGCCCCTGGTGTTCAGTCAGCAAGGGGGCTGCAACGCCCAGCAAGGACCCCCTGGACCATTTCCTTGCCCTCCTTGGCCTGCAGCTGTGATGTGGACCTCCAGCCCGGATACATGGGAGATGAATAAATGGGGTGCTGAGTTCCAGCCCTGACATTGCAGAACACCCCCTTGGTTTTTTGCAAAAAAACTCACTTGTTTTTTTTGCCCAGCATCATGGTTTTTTTCAGTGCCCCCCCTATTTGCTGCATCATAACCCCTTATTACTTGCAGAACACCCCAGTTTTTGCAGTGCCCCCCTTATTTGTTGCAACATGACCCCTTATTCCTTGCAGAACATCTCAGTTTTTGCAGTGACCCCTCTCTTTTTGCAACAGAACCCCTTATTTTTTGCAGAACACCTTTTTTATCCGTAGGCCCCCCCCCTTTGCTTTCTGCACATCACCCCGTTTTTTAACAATACAGCCCCTTTTATTTTTGGCACAGCACCCCATTTTTTGCCATGCAGCCCCCCCTCCCCTTTAAATCTGCATGGCCCCCCCATTTTGCAATGTA